>OW387138.1:5947069-6028611 GCA_936440205.1 Lepidonotus clava
TTGAGCCTATTCCCGTCCAATTCCGTGACGGGCCGTTTTGATTCTAACGAAAGCACCCTTTTTAACAGGCCGCCGACCTTGCGGGCCGTTTTTGAAGGGCTTGGGCTATCCCAGCATTCCAAGTGAATAGCTGGAAAAATTCGTCTTGGCCTGGGCTTCGAAACGCTGGCTTCGGTTTGTTCGTGCGACGTTTCTAAGCGCCTCAAATAAGGGGACGAAGTTAACTGGCAGTGCTATAGCATAGGCCAGCCCCAGTTTATATTAAACTCTATACAGAGAATGGTATTGAATCAAAACCCAAACTTGGAATTGAAACTTCATATTTTAACACATGATTCCCCACACCTTGGCGGTCATTTTGAGCCTATTCCCGTCCAATTCCGTGACGGGCCGTTTTGATTCTAACGAAAGCACCCTTTTTAACAGGCCGCCGACCTTGCGGGCCGTTTTTGAAGGGCTTGGGCTATCCCAGCATTCCAAGTGAATAGCTGGAAAAATTCGTCTTGGCCTGGGCTTCGAAACGCTGGCTTCGGTTTGTTCGTGCGACGTTTCTAAGCGCCTCAAATAAGGGGACGAAGTTAACTGGCAGTGCTATAGCATAGGCCAGCCCCAGTTTATATTAAACTCTATACAGAGAATGGTATTGAATCAAAACCCAAACTTGGAATTGAAACTTCATATTTTAACACATGATTCCCCACACCTTGGCGGTCATTTTGAGCCTATTCCCGTCCAATTCCGTGACGGGCCGTTTTGATTCTAACGAAAGCACCCTTTTTAACAGGCCGCCGACCTTGCGGGCCGTTTTTGAAGGGCTTGGGCTATCCCAGCAATCCAAGTGAATAGCTGGAAAAATTCGTCTTGGCCTGGGCTTCGAAACGCTGGCTTCGGTTTGTTCGTGCGACGTTTCTAAGCGCCTCAAATAAGGGGACGAAGTTAACTGGCAGTGCTATAGCATAGGCCAGCCCCAGTTTATATTAAACTCTATACAGAGAATGGTATTGAATCAAAACCCAAACTTGGAATTGAAACTTCATATTTTAACACATGATTCCCCACACCTTGGCGGTCATTTTGAGCCTATTCCCGTCCAATTCCGTGACGGGCCGTTTTGATTCTAACGAAAGCACCCTTTTTAACAGGCCGCCGACCTTGCGGGCCGTTTTTGAAGGGCTTGGGCTATCCCAGCATTCCAAGTGAATAGCTGGAAAAATTCGTCTTGGCCTGGGCTTCGAAACGCTGGCTTCGGTTTGTTCGTGCGACGTTTCTAAGCGCCTCAAATAAGGGGACGAAGTTAACTGGCAGTGCTATAGCATAGGCCAGCCCCAGTTTATATTAAACTCTATACAGAGAATGGTATTGAATCAAAACCCAAACTTGGAATTGAAACTTCATATTTTAACACATGATTCCCCACACCTTGGCGGTCATTTTGAGCCTATTCCCGTCCAATTCCGTGACGGGCCGTTTTGATTCTAACGAAAGCACCCTTTTTAACAGGCCGCCGACCTTGCGGGCCGTTTTTGAAGGGCTTGGGCTATCCCAGCATTCCAAGTGAATAGCTGGAAAAATTCGTCTTGGCCTGGGCTTCGAAACGCTGGCTTCGGTTTGTTCGTGCGACGTTTCTAAGCGCCTCAAATAAGGGGACGAAGTTAACTGGCAGTGCTATAGCAGCGGCCAGCCCCAGTTTATATTAAACTCTATACAGAGAATGGTATTGAATCAAAACCCAAACTTGGAATTGAAACTTCATATTTTAACACATGATTCCCCACACCTTGGCGGTCATTTTGAGCCTATTCCCGTCCAATTCCGTGACGGGCCGTTTTGATTCTAACGAAAGCACCCTTTTTAACAGGCCGCCGACCTTGCGGGCCGTTTTTGAAGGGCTTGGGCTATCCCAGCATTCCAAGTGAATAGCTGGAAAAATTCGTCTTGGCCTGGGCTTCGAAACGCTGGCTTCGGTTTGTTCGTGCGACGTTTCTAAGCGCCTCAAATAAGGGGACGAAGTTAACTGGCAGTGCTATAGCATAGGCCAGCCCCAGTTTATATTAAACTCTATACAGAGAATGGTATTGAATCAAAACCCAAACTTGGAATTGAAACTTCATATTTTAACACATGATTCCCCACACCTTGGCGGTCATTTTGAGCCTATTCCCGTCCAATTCCGTGACGGGCCGTTTTGATTCTAACGAAAGCACCCTTTTTAACAGGCCGCCGACCTTGCGGGCCGTTTTTGAAGGGCTTGGGCTATCCCAGCATTCCAAGTGAATAGCTGGAAAAATTCGTCTTGGCCTGGGCTTCGAAACGCTGGCTTCGGTTTGTTCGTGCGACGTTTCTAAGCGCCTCAAATAAGGGGACGAAGTTAACTGGCAGTGCTATAGCAGCGGCCAGCCCCAGTTTATATTAAACTCTATACAGAGAATGGTATTGAATCAAAACCCAAACTTGGAATTGAAACTTCATATTTTAACACATGATTCCCCACACCTTGGCGGTCATTTTGAGCCTATTCCCGTCCAATTCCGTGACGGGCCGTTTTGATTCTAACGAAAGCACCCTTTTTAACAGGCCGCCGACCTTGCGGGCCGTTTTTGAAGGGCTTGGGCTATCCCAGCATTCCAAGTGAATAGCTGGAAAAATTCGTCTTGGCCTGGGCTTCGAAACGCTGGCTTCGGTTTGTTCGTGCGACGTTTCTAAGCGCCTCAAATAAGGGGACGAAGTTAACTGGCAGTGCTATAGCATAGGCCAGCCCCAGTTTATATTAAACTCTATACAGAGAATGGTATTGAATCAAAACCCAAACTTGGAATTGAAACTTCATATTTTAACACATGATTCCCCACACCTTGGCGGTCATTTTGAGCCTATTCCCGTCCAATTCCGTGACGGGCCGTTTTGATTCTAACGAAAGCACCCTTTTTAACAGGCCGCCGACCTTGCGGGCCGTTTTTGAAGGGCTTGGGCTATCCCAGCATTCCAAGTGAATAGCTGGAAAAATTCGTCTTGGCCTGGGCTTCGAAACGCTGGCTTCGGTTTGTTCGTGCGACGTTTCTAAGCGCCTCAAATAAGGGGACGAAGTTAACTGGCAGTGCTATAGCATAGGCCAGCCCCAGTTTATATTAAACTCTATACAGAGAATGGTATTGAATCAAAACCCAAACTTGGAATTGAAACTTCATATTTTAACACATGATTCCCCACACCTTGGCGGTCATTTTGAGCCTATTCCCGTCCAATTCCGTGACGGGCCGTTTTGATTCTAACGAAAGCACCCTTTTTAACAGGCCGCCGACCTTGCGGGCCGTTTTTGAAGGGCTTGGGCTATCCCAGCATTCCAAGTGAATAGCTGGAAAAACTCGTCTTGGCCTGGGCTTCGAAACGCTGGCTTCGGTTTGTTCGTGCGACGTTTCTAAGCGCCTCAAATAAGGGGACGAAGTTAACTGGCAGTGCTATAGCATAGGCCAGCCCCAGTTTATATTAAACTCTATACAGAGAATGGTATTGAATCAAAACCCAAACTTGGAATTGAAACTTCATATTTTAACACATGATTCCCCACACCTTGGCGGTCATTTTGAGCCTATTCCCGTCCAATTCCGTGACGGGCCGTTTTGATTCTAACGAAAGCACCCTTTTTAACAGGCCGCCGACCTTGCGGGCCGTTTTTGAAGGGCTTGGGCTATCCCAGCATTCCAAGTGAATAGCTGGAAAAATTCGTCTTGGCCTGGGCTTCGAAACGCTGGCTTCGGTTTGTTCGTGCGACGTTTCTAAGCGCCTCAAATAAGGGGACGAAGTTAACTGGCAGTGCTATAGCATAGGCCAGCCCCAGTTTATATTAAACTCTATACAGAGAATGGTATTGAATCAAAACCCAAACTTGGAATTGAAACTTCATATTTTAACACATGATTCCCCACACCTTGGCGGTCATTTTGAGCCTATTCCCGTCCAATTCCGTGACGGGCCGTTTTGATTCTAACGAAAGCACCCTTTTTAACAGGCCGCCGACCTTGCGGGCCGTTTTTGAAGGGCTTGGGCTATCCCAGCATTCCAAGTGAATAGCTGGAAAAATTCGTCTTGGCCTGGGCTTCGAAACGCTGGCTTCGGTTTGTTCGTGCGACGTTTCTAAGCGCCTCAAATAAGGGGACGAAGTTAACTGGCAGTGCTATAGCATAGGCCAGCCCCAGTTTATATTAAACTCTATACAGAGAATGGTATTGAATCAAAACCCAAACTTGGAATTGAAACTTCATATTTTAACACATGATTCCCCACACCTTGGCGGTCATTTTGAGCCTATTCCCGTCCAATTCCGTGACGGGCCGTTTTGATTCTAACGAAAGCACCCTTTTTAACAGGCCGCCGACCTTGCGGGCCGTTTTTGAAGGGCTTGGGCTATCCCAGCATTCCAAGTGAATAGCTGGAAAAATTCGTCTTGGCCTGGGCTTCGAAACGCTGGCTTCGGTTTGTTCGTGCGACGTTTCTAAGCGCCTCAAATAAGGGGACGAAGTTAACTGGCAGTGCTATAGCATAGGCCAGCCCCAGTTTATATTAAACTCTATACAGAGAATGGTATTGAATCAAAACCCAAACTTGGAATTGAAACTTCATATTTTAACACATGATTCCCCACACCTTGGCGGTCATTTTGAGCCTATTCCCGTCCAATTCCGTGACGGGCCGTTTTGATTCTAACGAAAGCACCCTTTTTAACAGGCCGCCGACCTTGCGGGCCGTTTTTGAAGGGCTTGGGCTATCCCAGCATTCCAAGTGAATAGCTGGAAAAATTCGTCTTGGCCTGGGCTTCGAAACGCTGGCTTCGGTTTGTTC
This sequence comes from Lepidonotus clava, assembly GCA_936440205.1. NCBI lineage: Eukaryota > Metazoa > Annelida > Polychaeta > Phyllodocida > Polynoidae > Lepidonotus > Lepidonotus clava. Next base: position 5,951,906 of record OW387138.1, read on the forward strand.
GTGCGACGTTTCTAAGCGCCTCAAATAAGGGGACGAAGTTAACTGGCAGTGCTATAGCATAGGCCAGCCCCAGTTTATATTAAACTCTATACAGAGAATGGTATTGAATCAAAACCCAAACTTGGAATTGTAACTTCATATTTTAACACATGATTCCCCACACCTTGGCGGTCATTTTGAGCCTATTCCCGTCCAATTCCGTGACGGGCCGTTTTGATTCTAACGAAAGCACCCTTTTTAACAGGCCGCCGACCTTGCGGGCCGTTTTTGAAGGGCTTGGGCTATCCCAGCATTCCAAGTGAATAGCTGGAAAAATTCGTCTTGGCCTGGGCTTCGAAACGCTGGCTTCGGTTTGTTCGTGCGACGTTTCTAAGCGCCTCAAATAAGGGGACGAAGTTAACTGGCAGTGCTATAGCATAGGCCAGCCCCAGTTTATATTAAACTCTATACAGAGAATGGTATTGAATCAAAACCCAAACTTGGAATTGAAACTTCATATTTTAACACATGATTCCCCACACCTTGGCGGTCATTTTGAGCCTATTCCCGTCCAATTCCGTGACGGGCCGTTTTGATTCTAACGAAAGCACCCTTTTTAACAGGCCGCCGACCTTGCGGGCCGTTTTTGAAGGGCTTGGGCTATCCCAGCATTCCAAGTGAATAGCTGGAAAAATTCGTCTTGGCCTGGGCTTCGAAACGCTGGCTTCGGTTTGTTCGTGCGACGTTTCTAAGCGCCTCAAATAAGGGGACGAAGTTAACTGGCAGTGCTATAGCATAGGCCAGCCCCAGTTTATATTAAACTCTATACAGAGAATGGTATTGAATCAAAACCCAAACTTGGAATTGAAACTTCATATTTTAACACATGATTCCCCACACCTTGGCGGTCATTTTGAGCCTATTCCCGTCCAATTCCGTGACGGGCCGTTTTGATTCTAACGAAAGCACCCTTTTTAACAGGCCGCCGACCTTGCGGGCCGTTTTTGAAGGGCTTGGGCTATCCCAGCATTCCAAGTGAATAGCTGGAAAAATTCGTCTTGGCTGGGCTTCGAAACGCTGGCTTCGGTTTGTTCGTGCGACGTTTCTAAGCGCCTCAAATAAGGGGACGAAGTTAACTGGCAGTGCTATAGCATAGGCCAGCCCCAGTTTATATTAAACTCTATACAGAGAATGGTATTGAATCAAAACCCAAACTTGGAATTGAAACTTCATATTTTAACACATGATTCCCCACACCTTGGCGGTCATTTTGAGCCTATTCCCCGTCCAATTCCGTGACGGGCCGTTTTGATTCTAACGAAAGCACCCTTTTTAACAGGCCGCCGACCTTGCGGGCCGTTTTTGAAGGGCTTGGGCTATCCAGCATTCCAAGTGAATAGCTGGAAAAATTCGTCTTGGCCTGGGCTTCGAAACGCTGGCTTCGGTTTGTTCGTGCGACGTTTCTAAGCGCCTCAAATAAGGGGACGAAGTTAACTGGCAGTGCTATAGCATAGGCCAGCCCCAGTTTATATTAAACTCTATACAGAGAATGGTATTGAATCAAAACCCAAACTTGGAATTGAAACTTCATATTTTAACACATGATTCCCCACACCTTGGCGGTCATTTTGAGCCTATTCCCGTCCAATTCCGTGACGGGCCGTTTTGATTCTAACGAAAGCACCCTTTTTAACAGGCCGCCGACCTTGCGGGCCGTTTTTGAAGGGCTTGGGCTATCCCAGCATTCCAAGTGAATAGCTGGAAAAATTCGTCTTGGCCTGGGCTTCGAAACGCTGGCTTCGGTTTGTTCGTGCGACGTTTCTAAGCGCCTCAAATAAGGGGACGAAGTTAACTGGCAGTGCTATAGCATAGGCCAGCCCCAGTTTATATTAAACTCTATACAGAGAATGGTATTGAATCAAAACCCAAACTTGGAATTGAAACTTCATATTTTAACACATGATTCCCCACACCTTGGCGGTCATTTTGAGCCTATTCCCGTCCAATTCCGTGACGGGCCGTTTTGATTCTAACGAAAGCACCCTTTTTAACAGGCCGCCGACCTTGCGGGCCGTTTTTGAAGGGCTTGGGCTATCCCAGCATTCCAAGTGAATAGCTGGAAAAATTCGTCTTGGCCTGGGCTTCGAAACGCTGGCTTCGGTTTGTTCGTGCGACGTTTCTAAGCGGACTCAAATAAGGGGACGAAGTTAACTGGCAGTGCTATAGCATAGGCCAGCCCCAGTTTATATTAAACTCTATACAGAGAATGGTATTGAATCAAAACCCAAACTTGGAATTGAAACTTCATATTTTAACACATGATTCCCCACACCTTGGCGGTCATTTTGAGCCTATTCCCGTCCAATTCCGTGACGGGCCGTTTTGATTCTAACGAAAGCACCCTTTTTAACAGGCCGCCGACCTTGCGGGCCGTTTTTGAAGGGCTTGGGCTATCCCAGCATTCCAAGTGAATAGCTGGAAAAATTCGTCTTGGCCTGGGCTTCGAAACGCTGGCTTCGGTTTGTTCGTGCGACGTTTCTAAGCGCCTCAAATAAGGGGACGAAGTTAACTGGCAGTGCTATAGCATAGGCCAGCCCCAGTTTATATTAAACTCTATACAGAGAATGGTATTGAATCAAAACCCAAACTTGGAATTGAAACTTCATATTTTAACACATGATTCCCCACACCTTGGCGGTCATTTTGAGCCTATTCCCGTCCAATTCCGTGACGGGCCGTTTTGATTCTAACGAAAGCACCCTTTTTAACAGGCCGCCGACCTTGCGGGCCGTTTTTGAAGGGCTTGGGCTATCCCAGCATTCCAAGTGAATAGCTGGAAAAATTCGTCTTGGCCTGGGCTTCGAAACGCTGGCTTCGGTTTGTTCGTGCGACGTTTCTAAGCGCCTCAAATAAGGGGACGAAGTTAACTGGCAGTGCTATAGCATAGGCCAGCCCCAGTTTATATTAAACTCTATACAGAGAATGGTATTGAATCAAAACCCAAACTTGGAATTGAAACTTCATATTTTAACACATGATTCCCCACACCTTGGCGGTCATTTTGAGCCTATTCCCGTCCAATTCCGTGACGGGCCGTTTTGATTCTAACGAAAGCACCCTTTTTAACAGGCCGCCGACCTTGCGGGCCGTTTTTGAAGGGCTTGGGCTATCCCAGCATTCCAAGTGAATAGCTGGAAAAATTCGTCTTGGCCTGGGCTTCGAAACGCTGGCTTCGGTTTGTTCGTGCGACGTTTCTAAGCGCCTCAAATAAGGGGACGAAGTTAACTGGCAGTGCTATAGCATAGGCCAGCCCCAGTTTATATTAAACTCTATACAGAGAATGGTATTGAATCAAAACCCAAACTTGGAATTGAAACTTCATATTTTAACACATGATTCCCCACACCTTGGCGGTCATTTTGAGCCTATTCCCGTCCAATTCCGTGACGGGCCGTTTTGATTCTAACGAAAGCACCCTTTTTAACAGGCCGCCGACCGTGCGGGCCGTTTTTGAAGGGCTTGGGCTATCCCAGCATTCCAAGTGAATAGCTGGAAAAATTCGTCTTGGCCTGGGCTTCGAAACGCTGGCTTCGGTTTGTTCGTGCGACGTTTCTAAGCGCCTCAAATAAGGGGACGAAGTTAACTGGCAGTGCTATAGCATAGGCCAGCCCCAGTTTATATTAAACTCTATACAGAGAATGGTATTGAATCAAAACCCAAACTTGGAATTGAAACTTCATATTTTAACACATGATTCCCCACACCTTGGCGGTCATTTTGAGCCTATTCCCGTCCAATTCCGTGACGGGCCGTTTTGATTCTAACGAAAGCACCCTTTTTAACAGGCCGCCGACCTTGCGGGCCGTTTTTGAAGGGCTTGGGCTATCCCAGCATTCCAAGTGAATAGCTGGAAAAATTCGTCTTGGCCTGGGCTTCGAAACGCTGGCTTCGGTTTGTTCGTGCGACGTTTCTAAGCGCCTCAAATAAGGGGACGAAGTTAACTGGCAGTGCTATAGCATAGGCCAGCCCCAGTTTATATTAAACTCTATACAGAGAATGGTATTGAATCAAAACCCAAACTTGGAATTGAAACTTCATATTTTAACACATGATTCCCCACACCTTGGCGGTCATTTTGAGCCTATTCCCGTCCAATTCCGTGACGGGCCGTTTTGATTCTAACGAAAGCACCCTTTTTAACAGGCCGCCGACCTTGCGGGCCGTTTTTGAAGGGCTTGGGCTATCCCAGCATTCCAAGTGAATAGCTGGAAAAATTCGTCTTGGCCTGGGCTTCGAAACGCTGGCTTCGGTTTGTTCGTGCGACGTTTCTAAGCGCCTCAAATAAGGGGACGAAGTTAACTGGCAGTGCTATAGCATAGGCCAGCCCCAGTTTATATTAAACTCTATACAGAGAATGGTATTGAATCAAAACCCAAACTTGGAATTGAAACTTCATATTTTAACACATGATTCCCCACACCTTGGCGGTCATTTTGAGCCTATTCCCGTCCAATTCCGTGACGGGCCGTTTTGATTCTAACGAAAGCACCCTTTTTAACAGGCCGCCGACCTTGCGGGCCGTTTTTGAAGGGCTTGGGCTATCCCAGCATTCCAAGTGAATAGCTGGAAAAATTCGTCTTGGCCTGGGCTTCGAAACGCTGGCTTCGGTTTGTTCGTGCGACGTTTCTAAGCGCCTCAAATAAGGGGACGAAGTTAACTGGCAGTGCTATAGCATAGGCCAGCCCCAGTTTATATTAAACTCTATACAGAGAATGGTATTGAATCAAAACCCAAACTTGGAATTGAAACTTCATATTTTAACACATGATTCCCCACACCTTGGCGGTCATTTTGAGCCTATTCCCGTCCAATTCCGTGATGGGCCGTTTTGATTCTAACGAAAGCACCCTTTTTAACAGGCCGCCGACCTTGCGGGCCGTTTTTGAAGGGCTTGGGCTATCCCAGCATTCCAAGTGAATAGCTGGAAAAATTCGTCTTGGCCTGGGCTTCGAAACGCTGGCTTCGGTTTGTTCGTGCGACGTTTCTAAGCGCCTCAAATAAGGGGACGAAGTTAACTGGCAGTGCTATAGCATAGGCCAGCCCCAGTTTATATTAAACTCTATACAGAGAATGGTATTGAATCAAAACCCAAACTTGGAATTGAAACTTCATATTTTAACACATGATTCCCCACACCTTGGCGGTCATTTTGAGCCTATTCCCGTCCAATTCCGTGACGGGCCGTTTTGATTCTAACGAAAGCACCCTTTTTAACAGGCCGCCGACCTTGCGGGCCGTTTTTGAAGGGCTTGGGCTATCCCAGCATTCCAAGTGAATAGCTGGAAAAATTCGTCTTGGCCTGGGCTTCGAAACGCTGGCTTCGGTTTGTTCGTGCGACGTTTCTAAGCGCCTCAAATAAGGGGACGAAGTTAACTGGCAGTGCTATAGCATAGGCCAGCCCCAGTTTATATTAAACTCTATACAGAGAATGGTATTGAATCAAAACCCAAACTTGGAATTGAAACTTCATATTTTAACACATGATTCCCCACACCTTGGCGGTCATTTTGAGCCTATTCCCGTCCAATTCCGTGACGGGCCGTTTTGATTCTAACGAAAGCACCCTTTTTAACAGGCCGCCGACCTTGCGGGCCGTTTTTGAAGGGCTTGGGCTATCCCAGCATTCCAAGTGAATAGCTGGAAAAATTCGTCTTGGCCTGGGCTTCGAAACGCTGGCTTCGGTTTGTTCGTGCGACGTTTCTAAGCGCCTCAAATAAGGGGACGAAGTTAACTGGCAGTGCTATAGCATAGGCCAGCCCCAGTTTATATTAAACTCTATACAGAGAATGGTATTGAATCAAAACCCAAACTTGGAATTGAAACTTCATATTTTAACACATGATTCCCCACACCTTGGCGGTCATTTTGAGCCTATTCCCGTCCAATTCCGTGACGGGCCGTTTTGATTCTAACGAAAGCACCCTTTTTAACAGGCCGCCGACCTTGCGGGCCGTTTTTGAAGGGCTTGGGCTATCCCAGCATTCCAAGTGAATAGCTGGAAAAATTCGTCTTGGCCTGGGCTTCGAAACGCTGGCTTCGGTTTGTTCGTGCGACGTTTCTAAGCGCCTCAAATAAGGGGACGAAGTTAACTGGCAGTGCTATAGCATAGGCCAGCCCCAGTTTATATTAAACTCTATACAGAGAATGGTATTGAATCAAAACCCAAACTTGGAATTGAAACTTCATATTTTAACACATGATTCCCCACACCTTGGCGGTCATTTTGAGCCTATTCCCGTCCAATTCCGTGACGGGCCGTTTTGATTCTAACGAAAGCACCCTTTTTAACAGGCCGCCGACCTTGCGGGCCGTTTTTGAAGGGCTTGGGCTATCCCAGCATTCCAAGTGAATAGCTGGAAAAATTCGTCTTGGCCTGGGCTTCGAAACGCTGGCTTCGGTTTGTTCGTGCGACGTTTCTAAGCGCCTCAAATAAGGGGACGAAGTTAACTGGCAGTGCTATAGCATAGGCCAGCCCCAGTTTATATTAAACTCTATACAGAGAATGGTATTGAATCAAAACCCAAACTTGGAATTGAAACTTCATATTTTAACACATGATTCCCCACACCTTGGCGGTCATTTTGAGCCTATTCCCGTCCAATTCCGTGACGGGCCGTTTTGATTCTAACGAAAGCACCCTTTTTAACAGGCCGCCGACCGTGCGGGCCGTTTTTGAAGGGCTTGGGCTATCCCAGCATTCCAAGTGAATAGCTGGAAAAATTCGTCTTGGCCTGGGCTTCGAAACGCTGGCTTCGGTTTGTTCGTGCGACGTTTCTAAGCGCCTCAAATAAGGGGACGAAGTTAACTGGCAGTGCTATAGCATAGGCCAGCCCCAGTTTATATTAAACTCTATACAGAGAATGGTATTGAATCAAAACCCAAACTTGGAATTGAAACTTCATATTTTAACACATGATTCCCCACACCTTGGCGGTCATTTTGAGCCTATTCCCGTCCAATTCCGTGACGGGCCGTTTTGATTCTAACGAAAGCACCCTTTTTAACAGGCCGCCGACCTTGCGGGCCGTTTTTGAAGGGCTTGGGCTATCCCAGCATTCCAAGTGAATAGCTGGAAAAATTCGTCTTGGCCTGGGCTTCGAAACGCTGGCTTCGGTTTGTTCGTGCGACGTTTCTAAGCGCCTCAAATAAGGGGACGAAGTTAACTGGCAGTGCTATAGCATAGGCCAGCCCCAGTTTATATTAAACTCTATACAGAGAATGGTATTGAATCAAAACCCAAACTTGGAATTGAAACTTCATATTTTAACACATGATTCCCCACACCTTGGCGGTCATTTTGAGCCTATTCCCGTCCAATTCCGTGACGGGCCGTTTTGATTCTAACGAAAGCACCCTTTTTAACAGGCCGCCGACCTTGCGGGCCGTTTTTGAAGGGCTTGGGCTATCCCAGCATTCCAAGTGAATAGCTGGAAAAATTCGTCTTGGCCTGGGCTTCGAAACGCTGGCTTCGGTTTGTTCGTGCGACGTTTCTAAGCGCCTCAAATAAGGGGACGAAGTTAACTGGCAGTGCTATAGCATAGGCCAGCCCCAGTTTATATTAAACTCTATACAGAGAATGGTATTGAATCAAAACCCAAACTTGGAATTGAAACTTCATATTTTAACACATGATTCCCCACACCTTGGCGGTCATTTTGAGCCTATTCCCGTCCAATTCCGTGACGGGCCGTTTTGATTCTAACGAAAGCACCCTTTTTAACAGGCCGCCGACCTTGCGGGCCGTTTTTGAAGGGCTTGGGCTATCCCAGCATTCCAAGTGAATAGCTGGAAAAATTCGTCTTGGCCTGGGCTTCGAAACGCTGGCTTCGGTTTGTTCGTGCGACGTTTCTAAGCGCCTCAAATAAGGGGACGAAGTTAACTGGCAGTGCTATAGCATAGGCCAGCCCCAGTTTATATTAAACTCTATACAGAGAATGGTATTGAATCAAAACCCAAACTTGGAATTGAAACTTCATATTTTAACACATGATTCCCCACACCTTGGCGGTCATTTTGAGCCTATTCCCGTCCAATTCCGTGACGGGCCGTTTTGATTCTAACGAAAGCACCCTTTTTAACAGGCCGCCGACCTTGCGGGCCGTTTTTGAAGGGCTTGGGCTATCCCAGCATTCCAAGTGAATAGCTGGAAAAATTCGTCTTGGCCTGGGCTTCGAAACGCTGGCTTCGGTTTGTTCGTGCGACGTTTCTAAGCGCCTCAAATAAGGGGACGAAGTTAACTGGCAGTGCTATAGCATAGGCCAGCCCCAGTTTATATTAAACTCTATACAGAGAATGGTATTGAATCAAAACCCAAACTTGGAATTGAAACTTCATATTTTAACACATGATTCCCCACACCTTGGCGGTCATTTTGAGCCTATTCCCGTCCAATTCCGTGACGGGCCGTTTTGATTCTAACGAAAGCACCCTTTTTAACAGGCCGCCGACCTTGCGGGCCGTTTTTGAAGGGCTTGGGCTATCCCAGCATTCCAAGTGAATAGCTGGAAAAATTCGTCTTGGCCTGGGCTTCGAAACGCTGGCTTCGGTTTGTTCGTGCGACGTTTCTAAGCGCCTCAAATAAGGGGACGAAGTTAACTGGCAGTGCTATAGCATAGGCCAGCCCCAGTTTATATTAAACTCTATACAGAGAATGGTATTGAATCAAAACCCAAACTTGGAATTGAAACTTCATATTTTAACACATGATTCCCCACACCTTGGCGGTCATTTTGAGCCTATTCCCGTCCAATTCCGTGACGGGCCGTTTTGATTCTAACGAAAGCACCCTTTTTAACAGGCCGCCGACCTTGCGGGCCGTTTTTGAAGGGCTTGGGCTATCCCAGCATTCCAAGTGAATAGCTGGAAAAATTCGTCTTGGCCTGGGCTTCGAAACGCTGGCTTCGGTTTGTTCGTGCGACGTTTCTAAGCGCCTCAAATAAGGGGACGAAGTTAACTGGCAGTGCTATAGCATAGGCCAGCCCCAGTTTATATTAAACTCTATACAGAGAATGGTATTGAATCAAAACCCAAACTTGGAATTGAAACTTCATATTTTAACACATGATTCCCCACACCTTGGCGGTCATTTTGAGCCTATTCCCGTCCAATTCCGTGACGGGCCGTTTTGATTCTAACGAAAGCACCCTTTTTAACAGGCCGCCGACCTTGCGGGCCGTTTTTGAAGGGCTTGGGCTATCCCAGCATTCCAAGTGAATAGCTGGAAAAATTCGTCTTGGCCTGGGCTTCGAAACGCTGGCTTCGGTTTGTTCGTGCGACGTTTCTAAGCGCCTCAAATAAGGGGACGAAGTTAACTGGCAGTGCTATAGCATAGGCCAGCCCCAGTTTATATTAAACTCTATACAGAGAATGGTATTGAATCAAAACCCAAACTTGGAATTGAAACTTCATATTTTAACACATGATTCCCCACACCTTGGCGGTCATTTTGAGCCTATTCCCGTCCAATTCCGTGACGGGCCGTTTTGATTCTAACGAAAGCACCCTTTTTAACAGGCCGCCGACCTTGCGGGCCGTTTTTGAAGGGCTTGGGCTATCCCAGCATTCCAAGTGAATAGCTGGAAAAATTCGTCTTGGCCTGGGCTTCGAAACGCTGGCTTCGGTTTGTTCGTGCGACGTTTCTAAGCGCCTCAAATAAGGGGACGAAGTTAACTGGCAGTGCTATAGCATAGGCCAGCCCCAGTTTATATTAAACTCTATACAGAGAATGGTATTGAATCAAAACCCAAACTTGGAATTGAAACTTCATATTTTAACACATGATTCCCCACACCTTGGCGGTCATTTTGAGCCTATTCCCGTCCAATTCCGTGACGGGCCGTTTTGATTCTAACGAAAGCACCCTTTTTAACAGGCCGCCGACCTTGCGGGCCGTTTTTGAAGGGCTTGGGCTATCCCAGCATTCCAAGTGAATAGCTGGAAAAATTCGTCTTGGCCTGGGCTTCGAAACGCTGGCTTCGGTTTGTTCGTGCGACGTTTCTAAGCGCCTCAAATAAGGGGACGAAGTTAACTGGCAGTGCTATAGCATAGGCCAGCCCCAGTTTATATTAAACTCTATACAGAGAATGGTATTGAATCAAAACCCAAACTTGGAATTGAAACTTCATATTTTAACACATGATTCCCCACACCTTGGCGGTCATTTTGAGCCTATTCCCGTCCAATTCCGTGACGGGCCGTTTTGATTCTAACGAAAGCACCCTTTTTAACAGGCCGCCGACCTTGCGGGCCGTTTTTGAAGGGCTTGGGCTATCCCAGCATTCCAAGTGAATAGCTGGAAAAATTCGTCTTGGCCTGGGCTTCGAAACGCTGGCTTCGGTTTGTTCGTGCGACGTTTCTAAGCGCCTCAAATAAGGGGACGAAGTTAACTGGCAGTGCTATAGCATAGGCCAGCCCCAGTTTATATTAAACTCTATACAGAGAATGGTATTGAATCAAAACCCAAACTTGGAATTGAAACTTCATATTTTAACACATGATTCCCCACACCTTGGCGGTCATTTTGAGCCTATTCCCGTCCAATTCCGTGACGGGCCGTTTTGATTCTAACGAAAGCACCCTTTTTAACAGGCCGCCGACCTTGCGGGCCGTTTTTGAAGGGCTTGGGCTATCCCAGCATTCCAAGTGAATAGCTGGAAAAATTCGTCTTGGCCTGGGCTTCGAAACGCTGGCTTCGGTTTGTTCGTGCGACGTTTCTAAGCGCCTCAAATAAGGGGACGAAGTTAACTGGCAGTGCTATAGCATAGGCCAGCCCCAGTTTATATTAAACTCTATACAGAGAATGGTATTGAATCAAAACCCAAACTTGGAATTGAAACTTCATATTTTAACACATGATTCCCCACACCTTGGCGGTCATTTTGAGCCTATTCCCGTCCAATTCCGTGACGGGCCGTTTTGATTCTAACGAAAGCACCCTTTTTAACAGGCCGCCGACCTTGCGGGCCGTTTTTGAAGGGCTTGGGCTATCCCAGCATTCCAAGTGAATAGCTGGAAAAATTCGTCTTGGCCTGGGCTTCGAAACGCTGGCTTCGGTTTGTTCGTGCGACGTTTCTAAGCGCCTCAAATAAGGGGACGAAGTTAACTGGCAGTGCTATAGCATAGGCCAGCCCCAGTTTATATTAAACTCTATACAGAGAATGGTATTGAATCAAAACCCAAACTTGGAATTGAAACTTCATATTTTAACACATGATTCCCCACACCTTGGCGGTCATTTTGAGCCTATTCCCGTCCAATTCCGTGACGGGCCGTTTTGATTCTAACGAAAGCACCCTTTTTAACAGGCCGCCGACCTTGCGGGCCGTTTTTGAAGGGCTTGGGCTATCCCAGCATTCCAAGTGAATAGCTGGAAAAATTCGTCTTGGCCTGGGCTTCGAAACGCTGGCTTCGGTTTGTTCGTGCGACGTTTCTAAGCGCCTCAAATAAGGGGACGAAGTTAACTGGCAGTGCTATAGCATAGGCCAGCCCCAGTTTATATTAAACTCTATACAGAGAATGGTATTGAATCAAAACCCAAACTTGGAATTGAAACTTCATATTTTAACACATGATTCCCCACACCTTGGCGGTCATTTTGAGCCTATTCCCGTCCAATTCCGTGACGGGCCGTTTTGATTCTAACGAAAGCACCCTTTTTAACAGGCCGCCGACCTTGCGGGCCGTTTTTGAAGGGCTTGGGCTATCCCAGCATTCCAAGTGAATAGCTGGAAAAATTCGTCTTGGCCTGGGCTTCGAAACGCTGGCTTCGGTTTGTTCGTGCGACGTTTCTAAGCGCCTCAAATAAGGGGACGAAGTTAACTGGCAGTGCTATAGCATAGGCCAGCCCCAGTTTATATTAAACTCTATACAGAGAATGGTATTGAATCAAAACCCAAACTTGGAATTGAAACTTCATATTTTAACACATGATTCCCCACACCTTGGCGGTCATTTTGAGCCTATTCCCGTCCAATTCCGTGACGGGCCGTTTTGATTCTAACGAAAGCACCCTTTTTAACAGGCCGCCGACCTTGCGGGCCGTTTTTGAAGGGCTTGGGCTATCCCAGCATTCCAAGTGAATAGCTGGAAAAATTCGTCTTGGCCTGGGCTTCGAAACGCTGGCTTCGGTTTGTTCGTGCGACGTTTCTAAGCGCCTCAAATAAGGGGACGAAGTTAACTGGCAGTGCTATAGCATAGGCCAGCCCCAGTTTATATTAAACTCTATACAGAGAATGGTATTGAATCAAAACCCAAACTTGGAATTGAAACTTCATATTTTAACACATGATTCCCCACACCTTGGCGGTCATTTTGAGCCTATTCCCGTCCAATTCCGTGACGGGCCGTTTTGATTCTAACGAAAGCACCCTTTTTAACAGGCCGCCGACCTTGCGGGCCGTTTTTGAAGGGCTTGGGCTATCCCAGCATTCCAAGTGAATAGCTGGAAAAATTCGTCTTGGCCTGGGCTTCGAAACGCTGGCTTCGGTTTGTTCGTGCGACGTTTCTAAGCGCCTCAAATAAGGGGACGAAGTTAACTGGCAGTGCTATAGCATAGGCCAGCCCCAGTTTATATTAAACTCTATACAGAGAATGGTATTGAATCAAAACCCAAACTTGGAATTGAAACTTCATATTTTAACACATGATTCCCCACACCTTGGCGGTCATTTTGAGCCTATTCCCGTCCAATTCCGTGACGGGCCGTTTTGATTCTAACGAAAGCACCCTTTTTAACAGGCCGCCGACCTTGCGGGCCGTTTTTGAAGGGCTTGGGCTATCCCAGCATTCCAAGTGAATAGCTGGAAAAATTCGTCTTGGCCTGGGCTTCGAAACGCTGGCTTCGGTTTGTTCGTGCGACGTTTCTAAGCGCCTCAAATAAGGGGACGAAGTTAACTGGCAGTGCTATAGCATAGGCCAGCCCCAGTTTATATTAAACTCTATACAGAGAATGGTATTGAATCAAAACCCAAACTTGGAATTGAAACTTCATATTTTAACACATGATTCCCCACACCTTGGCGGTCATTTTGAGCCTATTCCCGTCCAATTCCGTGACGGGCCGTTTTGATTCTAACGAAAGCACCCTTTTTAACAGGCCGCCGACCTTGCGGGCCGTTTTTGAAGGGCTTGGGCTATCCCAGCATTCCAAGTGAATAGCTGGAAAAATTCGTCTTGGCCTGGGCTTCGAAACGCTGGCTTCGGTTTGTTCGTGCGACGTTTCTAAGCGCCTCAAATAAGGGGACGAAGTTAACTGGCAGTGCTATAGCATAGGCCAGCCCCAGTTTATATTAAACTCTATACAGAGAATGGTATTGAATCAAAACCCAAACTTGGAATTGAAACTTCATATTTTAACACATGATTCCCCACACCTTGGCGGTCATTTTGAGCCTATTCCCGTCCAATTCCGTGACGGGCCGTTTTGATTCTAACGAAAGCACCCTTTTTAACAGGCCGCCGACCTTGCGGGCCGTTTTTGAAGGGCTTGGGCTATCCCAGCATTCCAAGTGAATAGCTGGAAAAATTCGTCTTGGCCTGGGCTTCGAAACGCTGGCTTCGGTTTGTTCGTGCGACGTTTCTAAGCGCCTCAAATAAGGGGACGAAGTTAACTGGCAGTGCTATAGCATAGGCCAGCCCCAGTTTATATTAAACTCTATACAGAGAATGGTATTGAATCAAAACCCAAACTTGGAATTGAAACTTCATATTTTAACACATGATTCCCCACACCTTGGCGGTCATTTTGAGCCTATTCCCGTCCAATTCCGTGACGGGCCGTTTTGATTCTAACGAAAGCACCCTTTTTAACAGGCCGCCGACCTTGCGGGCCGTTTTTGAAGGGCTTGGGCTATCCCAGCATTCCAAGTGAATAGCTGGAAAAATTCGTCTTGGCCTGGGCTTCGAAACGCTGGCTTCGGTTTGTTCGTGCGACGTTTCTAAGCGCCTCAAATAAGGGGACGAAGTTAACTGGCAGTGCTATAGCATAGGCCAGCCCCAGTTTATATTAAACTCTATACAGAGAATGGTATTGAATCAAAACCCAAACTTGGAATTGAAACTTCATATTTTAACACATGATTCCCCACACCTTGGCGGTCATTTTGAGCCTATTCCCGTCCAATTCCGTGACGGGCCGTTTTGATTCTAACGAAAGCACCCTTTTTAACAGGCCGCCGACCTTGCGGGCCGTTTTTGAAGGGCTTGGGCTATCCCAGCATTCCAAGTGAATAGCTGGAAAAATTCGTCTTGGCCTGGGCTTCGAAACGCTGGCTTCGGTTTGTTCGTGCGACGTTTCTAAGCGCCTCAAATAAGGGGACGAAGTTAACTGGCAGTGCTATAGCATAGGCCAGCCCCAGTTTATATTAAACTCTATACAGAGAATGGTATTGAATCAAAACCCAAACTTGGAATTGAAACTTCATATTTTAACACATGATTCCCCACACCTTGGCGGTCATTTTGAGCCTATTCCCGTCCAATTCCGTGACGGGCCGTTTTGATTCTGACGAAAGCACCCTTTTTAACAGGCCGCCGACCTTGCGGGCCGTTTTTGAAGGGCTTGGGCTATCCCAGCATTCCAAGTGAATAGCTGGAAAAATTCGTCTTGGCCTGGGCTTCGAAACGCTGGCTTCGGTTTGTTCGTGCGACGTTTCTAAGCGCCTCAAATAAGGGGACGAAGTTAACTGGCAGTGCTATAGCATAGGCCAGCCCCAGTTTATATTAAACTCTATACAGAGAATGGTATTGAATCAAAACCCAAACTTGGAATTGAAACTTCATATTTTAACACATGATTCCCCACACCTTGGCGGTCATTTTGAGCCTATTCCCGTCCAATTCCGTGACGGGCCGTTTTGATTCTAACGAAAGCACCCTTTTTAACAGGCCGCCGACCTTGCGGGCCGTTTTTGAAGGGCTTGGGCTATCCCAGCATTCCAAGTGAATAGCTGGAAAAATTCGTCTTGGCCTGGGCTTCGAAACGCTGGCTTCGGTTTGTTCGTGCGACGTTTCTAAGCGCCTCAAATAAGGGGACGAAGTTAACTGGCAGTGCTATAGCATAGGCCAGCCCCAGTTTATATTAAACTCTATACAGAGAATGGTATTGAATCAAAACCCAAACTTGGAATTGAAACTTCATATTTTAACACATGATTCCCCACACCTTGGCGGTCATTTTGAGCCTATTCCCGTCCAATTCCGTGACGGGCCGTTTTGATTCTAACGAAAGCACCCTTTTTAACAGGCCGCCGACCTTGCGGGCCGTTTTTGAAGGGCTTGGGCTATCCCAGCATTCCAAGTGAATAGCTGGAAAAATTCGTCTTGGCCTGGGCTTCGAAACGCTGGCTTCGGTTTGTTCGTGCGACGTTTCTAAGCGCCTCAAATAAGGGGACGAAGTTAACTGGCAGTGCTATAGCATAGGCCAGCCCCAGTTTATATTAAACTCTATACAGAGAATGGTATTGAATCAAAACCCAAACTTGGAATTGAAACTTCATATTTTAACACATGATTCCCCACACCTTGGCGGTCATTTTGAGCCTATTCCCGTCCAATTCCGTGACGGGCCGTTTTGATTCTAACGAAAGCACCCTTTTTAACAGGCCGCCGACCTTGCGGGCCGTTTTTGAAGGGCTTGGGCTATCCCAGCATTCCAAGTGAATAGCTGGAAAAATTCGTCTTGGCCTGGGCTTCGAAACGCTGGCTTCGGTTTGTTCGTGCGACGTTTCTAAGCGCCTCAAATAAGGGGACGAAGTTAACTGGCAGTGCTATAGCATAGGCCAGCCCCAGTTTATATTAAACTCTATACAGAGAATGGTATTGAATCAAAACCCAAACTTGGAATTGAAACTTCATATTTTAACACATGATTCCCCACACCTTGGCGGTCATTTTGAGCCTATTCCCGTCCAATTCCGTGACGGGCCGTTTTGATTCTAACGAAAGCACCCTTTTTAACAGGCCGCCGACCTTGCGGGCCGTTTTTGAAGGGCTTGGGCTATCCCAGCATTCCAAGTGAATAGCTGGAAAAATTCGTCTTGGCCTGGGCTTCGAAACGCTGGCTTCGGTTTGTTCGTGCGACGTTTCTAAGCGCCTCAAATAAGGGGACGAAGTTAACTGGCAGTGCTATAGCATAGGCCAGCCCCAGTTTATATTAAACTCTATACAGAGAATGGTATTGAATCAAAACCCAAACTTGGAATTGAAACTTCATATTTTAACACATGATTCCCCACACCTTGGCGGTCATTTTGAGCCTATTCCCGTCCAATTCCGTGACGGGCCGTTTTGATTCTAACGAAAGCACCCTTTTTAACAGGCCGCCGACCTTGCGGGCCGTTTTTGAAGGGCTTGGGCTATCCCAGCATTCCAAGTGAATAGCTGGAAAAATTCGTCTTGGCCTGGGCTTCGAAACGCTGGCTTCGGTTTGTTCGTGCGACGTTTCTAAGCGCCTCAAATAAGGGGACGAAGTTAACTGGCAGTGCTATAGCATAGGCCAGCCCCAGTTTATATTAAACTCTATACAGAGAATGGTATTGAATCAAAACCCAAACTTGGAATTGAAACTTCATATTTTAACACATGATTCCCCACACCTTGGCGGTCATTTTGAGCCTATTCCCGTCCAATTCCGTGACGGGCCGTTTTGATTCTAACGAAAGCACCCTTTTTAACAGGCCGCCGACCTTGCGGGCCGTTTTTGAAGGGCTTGGGCTATCCCAGCATTCCAAGTGAATAGCTGGAAAAATTCGTCTTGGCCTGGGCTTCGAAACGCTGGCTTCGGTTTGTTCGTGCGACGTTTCTAAGCGCCTCAAATAAGGGGACGAAGTTAACTGGCAGTGCTATAGCATAGGCCAGCCCCAGTTTATATTAAACTCTATACAGAGAATGGTATTGAATCAAAACCCAAACTTGGAATTGAAACTTCATATTTTAACACATGATTCCCCACACCTTGGCGGTCATTTTGAGCCTATTCCCGTCCAATTCCGTGACGGGCCGTTTTGATTCTAACGAAAGCACCCTTTTTAACAGGCCGCCGACCTTGCGGGCCGTTTTTGAAGGGCTTGGGCTATCCCAGCATTCCAAGTGAATAGCTGGAAAAATTCGTCTTGGCCTGGGCTTCGAAACGCTGGCTTCGGTTTGTTCGTGCGACGTTTCTAAGCGCCTCAAATAAGGGGACGAAGTTAACTGGCAGTGCTATAGCATAGGCCAGCCCCAGTTTATATTAAACTCTATACAGAGAATGGTATTGAATCAAAACCCAAACTTGGAATTGAAACTTCATATTTTAACACATGATTCCCCACACCTTGGCGGTCATTTTGAGCCTATTCCCGTCCAATTCCGTGACGGGCCGTTTTGATTCTAACGAAAGCACCCTTTTTAACAGGCCGCCGACCTTGCGGGCCGTTTTTGAAGGGCTTGGGCTATCCCAGCATTCCAAGTGAATAGCTGGAAAAATTCGTCTTGGCCTGGGCTTCGAAACGCTGGCTTCGGTTTGTTCGTGCGACGTTTCTAAGCGCCTCAAATAAGGGGACGAAGTTAACTGGCAGTGCTATAGCATAGGCCAGCCCCAGTTTATATTAAACTCTATACAGAGAATGGTATTGAATCAAAACCCAAACTTGGAATTGAAACTTCATATTTTAACACATGATTCCCCACACCTTGGCGGTCATTTTGAGCCTATTCCCGTCCAATTCCGTGACGGGCCGTTTTGATTCTAACGAAAGCACCCTTTTTAACAGGCCGCCGACCTTGCGGGCCGTTTTTGAAGGGCTTGGGCTATCCCAGCATTCCAAGTGAATAGCTGGAAAAATTCGTCTTGGCCTGGGCTTCGAAACGCTGGCTTCGGTTTGTTCGTGCGACGTTTCTAAGCGCCTCAAATAAGGGGACGAAGTTAACTGGCAGTGCTATAGCATAGGCCAGCCCCAGTTTATATTAAACTCTATACAGAGAATGGTATTGAATCAAAACCCAAACTTGGAATTGAAACTTCATATTTTAACACATGATTCCCCACACCTTGGCGGTCATTTTGAGCCTATTCCCGTCCAATTCCGTGACGGGCCGTTTTGATTCTAACGAAAGCACCCTTTTTAACAGGCCGCCGACCTTGCGGGCCGTTTTTGAAGGGCTTGGGCTATCCCAGCATTCCAAGTGAATAGCTGGAAAAATTCGTCTTGGCCTGGGCTTCGAAACGCTGGCTTCGGTTTGTTCGTGCGACGTTTCTAAGCGCCTCAAATAAGGGGACGAAGTTAACTGGCAGTGCTATAGCATAGGCCAGCCCCAGTTTATATTAAACTCTATACAGAGAATGGTATTGAATCAAAACCCAAACTTGGAATTGAAACTTCATATTTTAACACATGATTCCCCACACCTTGGCGGTCATTTTGAGCCTATTCCCGTCCAATTCCGTGACGGGCCGTTTTGATTCTAACGAAAGCACCCTTTTTAACAGGCCGCCGACCTTGCGGGCCGTTTTTGAAGGGCTTGGGCTATCCCAGCATTCCAAGTGAATAGCTGGAAAAATTCGTCTTGGCCTGGGCTTCGAAACGCTGGCTTCGGTTTGTTCGTGCGACGTTTCTAAGCGCCTCAAATAAGGGGACGAAGTTAACTGGCAGTGCTATAGCATAGGCCAGCCCCAGTTTATATTAAACTCTATACAGAGAATGGTATTGAATCAAAACCCAAACTTGGAATTGAAACTTCATATTTTAACACATGATTCCCCACACCTTGGCGGTCATTTTGAGCCTATTCCCGTCCAATTCCGTGACGGGCCGTTTTGATTCTAACGAAAGCACCCTTTTTAACAGGCCGCCGACCTTGCGGGCCGTTTTTGAAGGGCTTGGGCTATCCCAGCATTCCAAGTGAATAGCTGGAAAAATTCGTCTTGGCCTGGGCTTCGAAACGCTGGCTTCGGTTTGTTCGTGCGACGTTTCTAAGCGCCTCAAATAAGGGGACGAAGTTAACTGGCAGTGCTATAGCATAGGCCAGCCCCAGTTTATATTAAACTCTATACAGAGAATGGTATTGAATCAAAACCCAAACTTGGAATTGAAACTTCATATTTTAACACATGATTCCCCACACCTTGGCGGTCATTTTGAGCCTATTCCCGTCCAATTCCGTGACGGGCCGTTTTGATTCTAACGAAAGCACCCTTTTTAACAGGCCGCCGACCTTGCGGGCCGTTTTTGAAGGGCTTGGGCTATCCCAGCATTCCAAGTGAATAGCTGGAAAAATTCGTCTTGGCCTGGGCTTCGAAACGCTGGCTTCGGTTTGTTCGTGCGACGTTTCTAAGCGCCTCAAATAAGGGGACGAAGTTAACTGGCAGTGCTATAGCATAGGCCAGCCCCAGTTTATATTAAACTCTATACAGAGAATGGTATTGAATCAAAACCCAAACTTGGAATTGAAACTTCATATTTTAACACATGATTCCCCACACCTTGGCGGTCATTTTGAGCCTATTCCCGTCCAATTCCGTGACGGGCCGTTTTGATTCTAACGAAAGCACCCTTTTTAACAGGCCGCCGACCTTGCGGGCCGTTTTTGAAGGGCTTGGGCTATCCCAGCATTCCAAGTGAATAGCTGGAAAAATTCGTCTTGGCCTGGGCTTCGAAACGCTGGCTTCGGTTTGTTCGTGCGACGTTTCTAAGCGCCTCAAATAAGGGGACGAAGTTAACTGGCAGTGCTATAGCATAGGCCAGCCCCAGTTTATATTAAACTCTATACAGAGAATGGTATTGAATCAAAACCCAAACTTGGAATTGAAACTTCATATTTTAACACATGATTCCCCACACCTTGGCGGTCATTTTGAGCCTATTCCCGTCCAATTCCGTGACGGGCCGTTTTGATTCTAACGAAAGCACCCTTTTTAACAGGCCGCCGACCTTGCGGGCCGTTTTTGAAGGGCTTGGGCTATCCCAGCATTCCAAGTGAATAGCTGGAAAAATTCGTCTTGGCCTGGGCGTCGAAACGCTGGCTTCGGTTTGTTCGTGCGACGTTTCTAAGCGCCTCAAATAAGGGGACGAAGTTAACTGGCAGTGCTATAGCATAGGCCAGCCCCAGTTTATATTAAACTCTATACAGAGAATGGTATTGAATCAAAACCCAAACTTGGAATTGAAACTTCATATTTTAACACATGATTCCCCACACCTTGGCGGTCATTTTGAGCCTATTCCCGTCCAATTCCGTGACGGGCCGTTTTGATTCTAACGAAAGCACCCTTTTTAACAGGCCGCCGACCTTGCGGGCCGTTTTTGAAGGGCTTGGGCTATCCCAGCATTCCAAGTGAATAGCTGGAAAAATTCGTCTTGGCCTGGGCTTCGAAACGCTGGCTTCGGTTTGTTCGTGCGACGTTTCTAAGCGCCTCAAATAAGGGGACGAAGTTAACTGGCAGTGCTATAGCATAGGCCAGCCCCAGTTTATATTAAACTCTATACAGAGAATGGTATTGAATCAAAACCCAAACTTGGAATTGAAACTTCATATTTTAACACATGATTCCCCACACCTTGGCGGTCATTTTGAGCCTATTCCCGTCCAATTCCGTGACGGGCCGTTTTGATTCTAACGAAAGCACCCTTTTTAACAGGCCGCCGAGCTTGCGGGCCGTTTTTGAAGGGCTTGGGCTATCCCAGCATTCCAAGTGAATAGCTGGAAAAATTCGTCTTGGCCTGGGCTTCGAAACGCTGGCTTCGGTTTGTTCGTGCGACGTTTCTAAGCGCCTCAAATAAGGGGACGAAGTTAACTGGCAGTGCTATAGCATAGGCCAGCCCCAGTTTATATTAAACTCTATACAGAGAATGGTATTGAATCAAAACCCAAACTTGGTATTGAAACTTCATATTTTAACACATGATTCCCCACACCTTGGCGGTCATTTTGAGCCTATTCCCGTCCAATTCCGTGACGGGCCGTTTTGATTCTAACGAAAGCACCCTTTTTAACAGGCCGCCGACCTTGCGGGCCGTTTTTGAAGGGCTTGGGCTATCCCAGCATTCCAAGTGAATAGCTGGAAAAATTCGTCTTGGCCTGGGCTTCGAAACGCTGGCTTCGGTTTGTTCGTGCGACGTTTCTAAGCGCCTCAAATAAGGGGACGAAGTTAACTGGCAGTGCTATAGCATAGGCCAGCCCCAGTTTATATTAAACTCTATACAGAGAATGGTATTGAATCAAAACCCAAACTTGGAATTGAAACTTCATATTTTAACACATGATTCCCCACACCTTGGCGGTCATTTTGAGCCTATTCCCGTCCAATTCCGTGACGGGCCGTTTTGATTCTAACGAAAGCACCCTTTTTAACAGGCCGCCGACCTTGCGGGCCGTTTTTGAAGGGCTTGGGCTATCCCAGCATTCCAAGTGAATAGCTGGAAAAATTCGTCTTGGCCTGGGCTTCGAAACGCTGGCTTCGGTTTGTTCGTGCGACGTTTCTAAGCGCCTCAAATAAGGGGACGAAGTTAACTGGCAGTGCTATAGCATAGGCCAGCCCCAGTTTATATTAAACTCTATACAGAGAATGGTATTGAATCAAAACCCAAACTTGGAATTGAAACTTCATATTTTAACACATGATTCCCCACACCTTGGCGGTCATTTTGAGCCTATTCCCGTCCAATTCCGTGACGGGCCGTTTTGATTCTAACGAAAGCACCCTTTTTAACAGGCCGCCGACCTTGCGGGCCGTTTTTGAAGGGCTTGGGCTATCCCAGCATTCCAAGTGAATAGCTGGAAAAATTCGTCTTGGCCTGGGCTTCGAAACGCTGGCTTCGGTTTGTTCGTGCGACGTTTCTAAGCGCCT
This sequence comes from Lepidonotus clava, assembly GCA_936440205.1. Taxonomy (NCBI): domain Eukaryota; kingdom Metazoa; phylum Annelida; class Polychaeta; order Phyllodocida; family Polynoidae; genus Lepidonotus; species Lepidonotus clava. Next base: position 5,973,765 of record OW387138.1, read on the forward strand.
CAAATAAGGGGACGAAGTTAACTGGCAGTGCTATAGCATAGGCCAGCCCCAGTTTATATTAAACTCTATACAGAGAATGGTATTGAATCAAAACCCAAACTTGGAATTGAAACTTCATATTTTAACACATGATTCCCCACACCTTGGCGGTCATTTTGAGCCTATTCCCGTCCAATTCCGTGACGGGCCGTTTTGATTCTAACGAAAGCACCCTTTTTAACAGGCCGCCGACCTTGCGGGCCGTTTTTGAAGGGCTTGGGCTATCCCAGCATTCCAAGTGAATAGCTGGAAAAATTCGTCTTGGCCTGGGCTTCGAAACGCTGGCTTCGGTTTGTTCGTGCGACGTTTCTAAGCGCCTCAAATAAGGGGACGAAGTTAACTGGCAGTGCTATAGCATAGGCCAGCCCCAGTTTATATTAAACTCTATACAGAGAATGGTATTGAATCAAAACCCAAACTTGGAATTGAAACTTCATATTTTAACACATGATTCCCCACACCTTGGCGGTCATTTTGAGCCTATTCCCGTCCAATTCCGTGACGGGCCGTTTTGATTCTAACGAAAGCACCCTTTTTAACAGGCCGCCGACCTTGCGGGCCGTTTTTGAAGGGCTTGGGCTATCCCAGCATTCCAAGTGAATAGCTGGAAAAATTCGTCTTGGCCTGGGCTTCGAAACGCTGGCTTCGGTTTGTTCGTGCGACGTTTCTAAGCGCCTCAAATAAGGGGACGAAGTTAACTGGCAGTGCTATAGCATAGGCCAGCCCCAGTTTATATTAAACTCTATACAGAGAATGGTACTGAATCAAAACCCAAACTTGGAATTGAAACTTCATATTTTAACACATGATTCCCCACACCTTGGCGGTCATTTTGAGCCTATTCCCGTCCAATTCCGTGACGGGCCGTTTTGATTCTAACGAAAGCACCCTTTTTAACAGGCCGCCGACCTTGCGGGCCGTTTTTGAAGGGCTTGGGCTATCCCAGCATTCCAAGTGAATAGCTGGAAAAATTCGTCTTGGCCTGGGCTTCGAAACGCTGGCTTCGGTTTGTTCGTGCGACGTTTCTAAGCGCCTCAAATAAGGGGACGAAGTTAACTGGCAGTGCTATAGCATAGGCCAGCCCCAGTTTATATTAAACTCTATACAGAGAATGGTATTGAATCAAAACCCAAACTTGGAATTGAAACTTCATATTTTAACACATGATTCCCCACACCTTGGCGGTCATTTTGAGCCTATTCCCGTCCAATTCCGTGACGGGCCGTTTTGATTCTAACGAAAGCACCCTTTTTAACAGGCCGCCGACCTTGCGGGCCGTTTTTGAAGGGCTTGGGCTATCCCAGCATTCCAAGTGAATAGCTGGAAAAATTCGTCTTGGCCTGGGCTTCGAAACGCTGGCTTCGGTTTGTTCGTGCGACGTTTCTAAGCGCCTCAAATAAGGGGACGAAGTTAACTGGCAGTGCTATAGCATAGGCCAGCCCCAGTTTATATTAAACTCTATACAGAGAATGGTATTGAATCAAAACCCAAACTTGGAATTGAAACTTCATATTTTAACACATGATTCCCCACACCTTGGCGGTCATTTTGAGCCTATTCCCGTCCAATTCCGTGACGGGCCGTTTTGATTCTAACGAAAGCACCCTTTTTAACAGGCCGCCGACCTTGCGGGCCGTTTTTGAAGGGCTTGGGCTATCCCAGCATTCCAAGTGAATAGCTGGAAAAATTCGTCTTGGCCTGGGCTTCGAAACGCTGGCTTCGGTTTGTTCGTGCGACGTTTCTAAGCGCCTCAAATAAGGGGACGAAGTTAACTGGCAGTGCTATAGCATAGGCCAGCCCCAGTTTATATTAAACTCTATACAGAGAATGGTATTGAATCAAAACCCAAACTTGGAATTGAAACTTCATATTTTAACACATGATTCCCCACACCTTGGCGGTCATTTTGAGCCTATTCCCGTCCAATTCCGTGACGGGCCGTTTTGATTCTAACGAAAGCACCCTTTTTAACAGGCCGCCGACCTTGCGGGCCGTTTTTGAAGGGCTTGGGCTATCCCAGCATTCCAAGTGAATAGCTGGAAAAATTCGTCTTGGCCTGGGCTTCGAAACGCTGGCTTCGGTTTGTTCGTGCGACGTTTCTAAGCGCCTCAAATAAGGGGACGAAGTTAACTGGCAGTGCTATAGCATAGGCCAGCCCCAGTTTATATTAAACTCTATACAGAGAATGGTATTGAATCAAAACCCAAACTTGGAATTGAAACTTCATATTTTAACACATGATTCCCCACACCTTGGCGGTCATTTTGAGCCTATTCCCGTCCAATTCCGTGACGGGCCGTTTTGATTCTAACGAAAGCACCCTTTTTAACAGGCCGCCGACCTTGCGGGCCGTTTTTGAAGGGCTTGGGCTATCCCAGCATTCCAAGTGAATAGCTGGAAAAATTCGTCTTGGCCTGGGCTTCGAAACGCTGGCTTCGGTTTGTTCGTGCGACGTTTCTAAGCGCCTCAAATAAGGGGACGAAGTTAACTGGCAGTGCTATAGCATAGGCCAGCCCCAGTTTATATTAAACTCTATACAGAGAATGGTATTGAATCAAAACCCAAACTTGGAATTGAAACTTCATATTTTAACACATGATTCCCCACACCTTGGCGGTCATTTTGAGCCTATTCCCGTCCAATTCCGTGACGGGCCGTTTTGATTCTAACGAAAGCACCCTTTTTAACAGGCCGCCGACCTTGCGGGCCGTTTTTGAAGGGCTTGGGCTATCCCAGCATTCCAAGTGAATAGCTGGAAAAATTCGTCTTGGCCTGGGCTTCGAAACGCTGGCTTCGGTTTGTTCGTGCGACGTTTCTAAGCGCCTCAAATAAGGGGACGAAGTTAACTGGCAGTGCTATAGCATAGGCCAGCCCCAGTTTATATTAAACTCTATACAGAGAATGGTATTGAATCAAAACCCAAACTTGGAATTGAAACTTCATATTTTAACACATGATTCCCCACACCTTGGCGGTCATTTTGAGCCTATTCCCGTCCAATTCCGTGACGGGCCGTTTTGATTCTAACGAAAGCACCCTTTTTAACAGGCCGCCGACCTTGCGGGCCGTTTTTGAAGGGCTTGGGCTATCCCAGCATTCCAAGTGAATAGCTGGAAAAATTCGTCTTGGCCTGGGCTTCGAAACGCTGGCTTCGGTTTGTTCGTGCGACGTTTCTAAGCGCCTCAAATAAGGGGACGAAGTTAACTGGCAGTGCTATAGCATAGGCCAGCCCCAGTTTATATTAAACTCTATACAGAGAATGGTATTGAATCAAAACCCAAACTTGGAATTGAAACTTCATATTTTAACACATGATTCCCCACACCTTGGCGGTCATTTTGAGCCTATTCCCGTCCAATTCCGTGACGGGCCGTTTTGATTCTAACGAAAGCACCCTTTTTAACAGGCCGCCGACCTTGCGGGCCGTTTTTGAAGGGCTTGGGCTATCCCAGCATTCCAAGTGAATAGCTGGAAAAATTCGTCTTGGCCTGGGCTTCGAAACGCTGGCTTCGGTTTGTTCGTGCGACGTTTCTAAGCGCCTCAAATAAGGGGACGAAGTTAACTGGCAGTGCTATAGCATAGGCCAGCCCCAGTTTATATTAAACTCTATACAGAGAATGGTATTGAATCAAAACCCAAACTTGGAATTGAAACTTCATATTTTAACACATGATTCCCCACACCTTGGCGGTCATTTTGAGCCTATTCCCGTCCAATTCCGTGACGGGCCGTTTTGATTCTAACGAAAGCACCCTTTTTAACAGGCCGCCGACCTTGCGGGCCGTTTTTGAAGGGCTTGGGCTATCCCAGCATTCCAAGTGAATAGCTGGAAAAATTCGTCTTGGCCTGGGCTTCGAAACGCTGGCTTCGGTTTGTTCGTGCGACGTTTCTAAGCGCCTCAAATAAGGGGACGAAGTTAACTGGCAGTGCTATAGCATAGGCCAGCCCCAGTTTATATTAAACTCTATACAGAGAATGGTATTGAATCAAAACCCAAACTTGGAATTGAAACTTCATATTTTAACACATGATTCCCCACACCTTGGCGGTCATTTTGAGCCTATTCCCGTCCAATTCCGTGACGGTCCGTTTGATTCTAACGAAAGCACCCTTTTTAACAGGCCGCCGACCTTGCGGGCCGTTTTTGAAGGGCTTGGGCTATCCCAGCATTCCAAGTGAATAGCTGGAAAAATTCGTCTTGGCCTGGGCTTCGAAACGCTGGCTTCGGTTTGTTCGTGCGACGTTTCTAAGCGCCTCAAATAAGGGGACGAAGCTAACTGGCAGTGCTATAGCATAGGCCAGCCCCAGTTTATATTAAACTCTATACAGAGAATGGTATTGAATCAAAACCCAAACTTGGAATTGAAACTTCATATTTTAACACATGATTCCCCACACCTTGGCGGTCATTTTGAGCCTATTCCCGTCCAATTCCGTGACGGGCCGTTTTGATTCTAACGAAAGCACCCTTTTTAACAGGCCGCCGACCTTGCGGGCCGTTTTTGAAGGGCTTGGGCTATCCCAGCATTCCAAGTGAATAGCTGGAAAAATTCGTCTTGGCCTGGGCTTCGAAACGCTGGCTTCGGTTTGTTCGTGCGACGTTTCTAAGCGCCTCAAATAAGGGGACGAAGTTAACTGGCAGTGCTATAGCATAGGCCAGCCCCAGTTTATATTAAACTCTATACAGAGAATGGTATTGAATCAAAACCCAAACTTGGAATTGAAACTTCATATTTTAACACATGATTCCCCACACCTTGGCGGTCATTTTGAGCCTATTCCCGTCCAATTCCGTGACGGGCCGTTTTGATTCTAACGAAAGCACCCTTTTTAACAGGCCGCCGACCTTGCGGGCCGTTTTTGAAGGGCTTGGGCTATCCCAGCATTCCAAGTGAATAGCTGGAAAAATTCGTCTTGGCCTGGGCTTCGAAACGCTGGCTTCGGTTTGTTCGTGCGACGTTTCTAAGCGCCTCAAATAAGGGGACGAAGTTAACTGGCAGTGCTATAGCATAGGCCAGCCCCAGTTTATATTAAACTCTATACAGAGAATGGTATTGAATCAAAACCCAAACTTGGAATTGAAACTTCATATTTTAACACATGATTCCCCACACCTTGGCGGTCATTTTGAGCCTATTCCCGTCCAATTCCGTGACGGGCCGTTTTGATTCTAACGAAAGCACCCTTTTTAACAGGCCGCCGACCTTGCGGGCCGTTTTTGAAGGGCTTGGGCTATCCCAGCATTCCAAGTGAATAGCTGGAAAAATTCGTCTTGGCCTGGGCTTCGAAACGCTGGCTTCGGTTTGTTCGTGCGACGTTTCTAAGCGCCTCAAATAAGGGGACGAAGTTAACTGGCAGTGCTATAGCATAGGCCAGCCCCAGTTTATATTAAACTCTATACAGAGAATGGTATTGAATCAAAACCCAAACTTGGAATTGAAACTTCATATTTTAACACATGATTCCCCACACCTTGGCGGTCATTTTGAGCCTATTCCCGTCCAATTCCGTGACGGGCCGTTTTGATTCTAACGAAAGCACCCTTTTTAACAGGCCGCCGACCTTGCGGGCCGTTTTTGAAGGGCTTGGGCTATCCCAGCATTCCAAGTGAATAGCTGGAAAAATTCGTCTTGGCCTGGGCTTCGAAACGCTGGCTTCGGTTTGTTCGTGCGACGTTTCTAAGCGCCTCAAATAAGGGGACGAAGTTAACTGGCAGTGCTATAGCATAGGCCAGCCCCAGTTTATATTAAACTCTATACAGAGAATGGTATTGAATCAAAACCCAAACTTGGAATTGAAACTTCATATTTTAACACATGATTCCCCACACCTTGGCGGTCATTTTGAGCCTATTCCCGTCCAATTCCGTGACGGGCCGTTTTGATTCTAACGAAAGCACCCTTTTTAACAGGCCGCCGAGCTTGCGGGCCGTTTTTGAAGGGCTTGGGCTATCCCAGCATTCCAAGTGAATAGCTGGAAAAATTCGTCTTGGCCTGGGCTTCGAAACGCTGGCTTCGGTTTGTTCGTGCGACGTTTCTAAGCGCCTCAAATAAGGGGACGAAGTTAACTGGCAGTGCTATAGCATAGGCCAGCCCCAGTTTATATTAAACTCTATACAGAGAATGGTATTGAATCAAAACCCAAACTTGGTATTGAAACTTCATATTTTAACACATGATTCCCCACACCTTGGCGGTCATTTTGAGCCTATTCCCGTCCAATTCCGTGACGGGCCGTTTTGATTCTAACGAAAGCACCCTTTTTAACAGGCCGCCGACCTTGCGGGCCGTTTTTGAAGGGCTTGGGCTATCCCAGCATTCCAAGTGAATAGCTGGAAAAATTCGTCTTGGCCTGGGCTTCGAAACGCTGGCTTCGGTTTGTTCGTGCGACGTTTCTAAGCGCCTCAAATAAGGGGACGAAGTTAACTGGCAGTGCTATAGCATAGGCCAGCCCCAGTTTATATTAAACTCTATACAGAGAATGGTATTGAATCAAAACCCAAACTTGGAATTGAAACTTCATATTTTAACACATGATTCCCCACACCTTGGCGGTCATTTTGAGCCTATTCCCGTCCAATTCCGTGACGGGCCGTTTTGATTCTAACGAAAGCACCCTTTTTAACAGGCCGCCGACCTTGCGGGCCGTTTTTGAAGGGCTTGGGCTATCCCAGCATTCCAAGTGAATAGCTGGAAAAATTCGTCTTGGCCTGGGCTTCGAAACGCTGGCTTCGGTTTGTTCGTGCGACGTTTCTAAGCGCCTCAAATAAGGGGACGAAGTTAACTGGCAGTGCTATAGCATAGGCCAGCCCCAGTTTATATTAAACTCTATACAGAGAATGGTATTGAATCAAAACCCAAACTTGGAATTGAAACTTCATATTTTAACACATGATTCCCCACACCTTGGCGGTCATTTTGAGCCTATTCCCGTCCAATTCCGTGACGGGCCGTTTTGATTCTAACGAAAGCACCCTTTTTAACAGGCCGCCGACCTTGCGGGCCGTTTTTGAAGGGCTTGGGCTATCCCAGCATTCCAAGTGAATAGCTGGAAAAATTCGTCTTGGCCTGGGCTTCGAAACGCTGGCTTCGGTTTGTTCGTGCGACGTTTCTAAGCGCCTCAAATAAGGGGACGAAGTTAACTGGCAGTGCTATAGCATAGGCCAGCCCCAGTTTATATTAAACTCTATACAGAGAATGGTATTGAATCAAAACCCAAACTTGGAATTGAAACTTCATATTTTAACACATGATTCCCCACACCTTGGCGGTCATTTTGAGCCTATTCCCGTCCAATTCCGTGACGGGCCGTTTTGATTCTAACGAAAGCACCCTTTTTAACAGGCCGCCGACCTTGCGGGCCGTTTTTGAAGGGCTTGGGCTATCCCAGCATTCCAAGTGAATAGCTGGAAAAATTCGTCTTGGCCTGGGCTTCGAAACGCTGGCTTCGGTTTGTTCGTGCGACGTTTCTAAGCGCCTCAAATAAGGGGACGAAGTTAACTGGCAGTGCTATAGCATAGGCCAGCCCCAGTTTATATTAAACTCTATACAGAGAATGGTATTGAATCAAAACCCAAACTTGGAATTGAAACTTCATATTTTAACACATGATTCCCCACACCTTGGCGGTCATTTTGAGCCTATTCCCGTCCAATTCCGTGACGGGCCGTTTTGATTCTAACGAAAGCACCCTTTTTAACAGGCCGCCGACCTTGCGGCCGTTTTTGAAGGGCTTGGCTATCCCAGCATTCCAAGTGAATAGCTGGAAAAATTCGTCTTGGCCTGGGCTTCGAAACGCTGGCTTCGGTTTGTTCGTGCGACGTTTCTAAGCGCCTCAAATAAGGGGACGAAGTTAACTGGCAGTGCTATAGCATAGGCCAGCCCCAGTTTATATTAAACTCTATACAGAGAATGGTATTGAATCAAAACCCAAACTTGGAATTGAAACTTCATATTTTAACACATGATTCCCCACACCTTGGCGGTCATTTTGAGCCTATTCCCGTCCAATTCCGTGACGGGCCGTTTTGATTCTAACGAAAGCACCCTTTTTAACAGGCCGCCGACCTTGCGGGCCGTTTTTGAAGGGCTTGGGCTATCCCAGCATTCCAAGTGAATAGCTGGAAAAATTCGTCTTGGCCTGGGCTTCGAAACGCTGGCTTCGGTTTGTTCGTGCGACGTTTCTAAGCGCCTCAAATAAGGGGACGAAGTTAACTGGCAGTGCTATAGCATAGGCCAGCCCCAGTTTATATTAAACTCTATACAGAGAATGGTATTGAATCAAAACCCAAACTTGGAATTGAAACTTCATATTTTAACACATGATTCCCCACACCTTGGCGGTCATTTTGAGCCTATTCCCGTCCAATTCCGTGACGGGCCGTTTTGATTCTAACGAAAGCACCCTTTTTAACAGGCCGCCGACCTTGCGGGCCGTTTTTGAAGGGCTTGGGCTATCCCAGCATTCCAAGTGAATAGCTGGAAAAATTCGTCTTGGCCTGGGCTTCGAAACGCTGGCTTCGGTTTGTTCGTGCGACGTTTCTAAGCGCCTCAAATAAGGGGACGAAGTTAACTGGCAGTGCTATAGCATAGGCCAGCCCCAGTTTATATTAAACTCTATACAGAGAATGGTATTGAATCAAAACCCAAACTTGGAATTGAAACTTCATATTTTAACACATGATTCCCCACACCTTGGCGGTCATTTTGAGCCTATTCCCGTCCAATTCCGTGACGGGCCGTTTTGATTCTAACGAAAGCACCCTTTTTAACAGGCCGCCGACCTTGCGGGCCGTTTTTGAAGGGCTTGGGCTATCCCAGCATTCCAAGTGAATAGCTGGAAAAATTCGTCTTGGCCTGGGCTTCGAAACGCTGGCTTCGGTTTGTTCGTGCGACGTTTCTAAGCGCCTCAAATAAGGGGACGAAGTTAACTGGCAGTGCTATAGCATAGGCCAGCCCCAGTTTATATTAAACTCTATACAGAGAATGGTATTGAATCAAAACCCAAACTTGGAATTGAAACTTCATATTTTAACACATGATTCCCCACACCTTGGCGGTCATTTTGAGCCTATTCCCGTCCAATTCCGTGACGGGCCGTTTTGATTCTAACGAAAGCACCCTTTTTAACAGGCCGCCGACCTTGCGGGCCGTTTTTGAAGGGCTTGGGCTATCCCAGCATTCCAAGTGAATAGCTGGAAAAATTCGTCTTGGCCTGGGCTTCGAAACGCTGGCTTCGGTTTGTTCGTGCGACGTTTCTAAGCGCCTCAAATAAGGGGACGAAGTTAACTGGCAGTGCTATAGCATAGGCCAGCCCCAGTTTATATTAAACTCTATACAGAGAATGGTATTGAATCAAAACCCAAACTTGGAATTGAAACTTCATATTTTAACACATGATTCCCCACACCTTGGCGGTCATTTTGAGCCTATTCCCGTCCAATTCCGTGACGGGCCGTTTTGATTCTAACGAAAGCACCCTTTTTAACAGGCCGCCGACCTTGCGGGCCGTTTTTGAAGGGCTTGGGCTATCCCAGCATTCCAAGTGAATAGCTGGAAAAATTCGTCTTGGCCTGGGCTTCGAAACGCTGGCTTCGGTTTGTTCGTGCGACGTTTCTAAGCGCCTCAAATAAGGGGACGAAGTTAACTGGCAGTGCTATAGCATAGGCCAGCCCCAGTTTATATTAAACTCTATACAGAGAATGGTATTGAATCAAAACCCAAACTTGGAATTGAAACTTCATATTTTAACACATGATTCCCCACACCTTGGCGGTCATTTTGAGCCTATTCCCGTCCAATTCCGTGACGGGCCGTTTTGATTCTAACGAAAGCACCCTTTTTAACAGGCCGCCGACCTTGCGGGCCGTTTTTGAAGGGCTTGGGCTATCCCAGCATTCCAAGTGAATAGCTGGAAAAATTCGTCTTGGCCTGGGCTTCGAAACGCTGGCTTCGGTTTGTTCGTGCGACGTTTCTAAGCGCCTCAAATAAGGGGACGAAGTTAACTGGCAGTGCTATAGCATAGGCCAGCCCCAGTTTATATTAAACTCTATACAGAGAATGGTATTGAATCAAAACCCAAACTTGGAATTGAAACTTCATATTTTAACACATGATTCCCCACACCTTGGCGGTCATTTTGAGCCTATTCCCGTCCAATTCCGTGACGGGCCGTTTTGATTCTAACGAAAGCACCCTTTTTAACAGGCCGCCGACCTTGCGGGCCGTTTTTGAAGGGCTTGGGCTATCCCAGCATTCCAAGTGAATAGCTGGAAAAATTCGTCTTGGCCTGGGCTTCGAAACGCTGGCTTCGGTTTGTTCGTGCGACGTTTCTAAGCGCCTCAAATAAGGGGACGAAGTTAACTGGCAGTGCTATAGCATAGGCCAGCCCCAGTTTATATTAAACTCTATACAGAGAATGGTATTGAATCAAAACCCAAACTTGGAATTGAAACTTCATATTTTAACACATGATTCCCCACACCTTGGCGGTCATTTTGAGCCTATTCCCGTCCAATTCCGTGACGGGCCGTTTTGATTCTAACGAAAGCACCCTTTTTAACAGGCCGCCGACCTTGCGGGCCGTTTTTGAAGGGCTTGGGCTATCCCAGCATTCCAAGTGAATAGCTGGAAAAACTCGTCTTGGCCTGGGCTTCGAAACGCTGGCTTCGGTTTGTTCGTGCGACGTTTCTAAGCGCCTCAAATAAGGGGACGAAGTTAACTGGCAGTGCTATAGCATAGGCCAGCCCCAGTTTATATTAAACTCTATACAGAGAATGGTATTGAATCAAAACCCAAACTTGGAATTGAAACTTCATATTTTAACACATGATTCCCCACACCTTGGCGGTCATTTTGAGCCTATTCCCGTCCAATTCCGTGACGGGCCGTTTTGATTCTAACGAAAGCACCCTTTTTAACAGGCCGCCGACCTTGCGGGCCGTTTTTGAAGGGCTTGGGCTATCCCAGCATTCCAAGTGAATAGCTGGAAAAATTCGTCTTGGCCTGGGCTTCGAAACGCTGGCTTCGGTTTGTTCGTGCGACGTTTCTAAGCGCCTCAAATAAGGGGACGAAGTTAACTGGCAGTGCTATAGCATAGGCCAGCCCCAGTTTATATTAAACTCTATACAGAGAATGGTATTGAATCAAAACCCAAACTTGGAATTGAAACTTCATATTTTAACACATGATTCCCCACACCTTGGCGGTCATTTTGAGCCTATTCCCGTCCAATTCCGTGACGGGCCGTTTTGATTCTAACGAAAGCACCCTTTTTAACAGGCCGCCGACCTTGCGGGCCGTTTTTGAAGGGCTTGGGCTATCCCAGCATTCCAAGTGAATAGCTGGAAAAATTCGTCTTGGCCTGGGCTTCGAAACGCTGGCTTCGGTTTGTTCGTGCGACGTTTCTAAGCGCCTCAAATAAGGGGACGAAGTTAACTGGCAGTGCTATAGCATAGGCCAGCCCCAGTTTATATTAAACTCTATACAGAGAATGGTATTGAATCAAAACCCAAACTTGGAATTGAAACTTCATATTTTAACACATGATTCCCCACACCTTGGCGGTCATTTTGAGCCTATTCCCGTCCAATTCCGTGACGGGCCGTTTTGATTCTAACGAAAGCACCCTTTTTAACAGGCCGCCGACCTTGCGGGCCGTTTTTGAAGGGCTTGGGCTATCCCAGCATTCCAAGTGAATAGCTGGAAAAATTCGTCTTGGCCTGGGCTTCGAAACGCTGGCTTCGGTTTGTTCGTGCGACGTTTCTAAGCACCTCAAATAAGGGGACGAAGTTAACTGGCAGTGCTATAGCATAGGCCAGCCCCAGTTTATATTAAACTCTATACAGAGAATGGTATTGAATCAAAACCCAAACTTGGAATTGAAACTTCATATTTTAACACATGATTCCCCACACCTTGGCGGTCATTTTGAGCCTATTCCCGTCCAATTCCGTGACGGGCCGTTTTGATTCTAACGAAAGCACCCTTTTTAACAGGCCGCCGACCTTGCGGGCCGTTTTTGAAGGGCTTGGGCTATCCCAGCATTCCAAGTGAATAGCTGGAAAAATTCGTCTTGGCCTGGGCTTCGAAACGCTGGCTTCGGTTTGTTCGTGCGACGTTTCTAAGCGCCTCAAATAAGGGGACGAAGTTAACTGGCAGTGCTATAGCATAGGCCAGCCCCAGTTTATATTAAACTCTATACAGAGAATGGTATTGAATCAAAACCCAAACTTGGAATTGAAACTTCATATTTTAACACATGATTCCCCACACCTTGGCGGTCATTTTGAGCCTATTCCCGTCCAATTCCGTGACGGGCCGTTTTGATTCTAACGAAAGCACCCTTTTTAACAGGCCGCCGACCTTGCGGGCCGTTTTTGAAGGGCTTGGGCTATCCCAGCATTCCAAGTGAATAGCTGGAAAAATTCGTCTTGGCCTGGGCTTCGAAACGCTGGCTTCGGTTTGTTCGTGCGACGTTTCTAAGCGCCTCAAATAAGGGGACGAAGTTAACTGGCAGTGCTATAGCATAGGCCAGCCCCAGTTTATATTAAACTCTATACAGAGAATGGTATTGAATCAAAACCCAAACTTGGAATTGAAACTTCATATTTTAACACATGATTCCCCACACCTTGGCGGTCATTTTGAGCCTATTCCCGTCCAATTCCGTGACGGGCCGTTTTGATTCTAACGAAAGCACCCTTTTTAACAGGCCGCCGACCTTGCGGGCCGTTTTTGAAGGGCTTGGGCTATCCCAGCATTCCAAGTGAATAGCTGGAAAAATTCGTCTTGGCCTGGGCTTCGAAACGCTGGCTTCGGTTTGTTCGTGCGACGTTTCTAAGCGCCTCAAATAAGGGGACGAAGTTAACTGGCAGTGCTATAGCATAGGCCAGCCCCAGTTTATATTAAACTCTATACAGAGAATGGTATTGAATCAAAACCCAAACTTGGAATTGAAACTTCATATTTTAACACATGATTCCCCACACCTTGGCGGTCATTTTGAGCCTATTCCCGTCCAATTCCGTGACGGGCCGTTTTGATTCTAACGAAAGCACCCTTTTTAACAGGCCGCCGACCTTGCGGCCGTTTTTGAAGGGCTTGGGCTATCCCAGCATTCCAAGTGAATAGCTGGAAAAATTCGTCTTGGCCTGGGCTTCGAAACGCTGGCTTCGGTTTGTTCGTGCGACGTTTCTAAGCGCCTCAAATAAGGGGACGAAGTTAACTGGCAGTGCTATAGCATAGGCCAGCCCCAGTTTATATTAAACTCTATACAGAGAATGGTATTGAATCAAAACCCAAACTTGGAATTGAAACTTCATATTTTAACACATGATTCCCCACACCTTGGCGGTCATTTTGAGCCTATTCCCGTCCAATTCCGTGACGGGCCGTTTTGATTCTAACGAAAGCACCCTTTTTAACAGGCCGCCGACCTTGCGGGCCGTTTTTGAAGGGCTTGGGCTATCCCAGCATTCCAAGTGAATAGCTGGAAAAATTCGTCTTGGCCTGGGCTTCGAAACGCTGGCTTCGGTTTGTTCGTGCGACGTTTCTAAGCGCCTCAAATAAGGGGACGAAGTTAACTGGCAGTGCTATAGCATAGGCCAGCCCCAGTTTATATTAAACTCTATACAGAGAATGGTATTGAATCAAAACCCAAACTTGGAATTGAAACTTCATATTTTAACACATGATTCCCCACACCTTGGCGGTCATTTTGAGCCTATTCCCGTCCAATTCCGTGACGGGCCGTTTTGATTCTAACGAAAGCACCCTTTTTAACAGGCCGCCGACCTTGCGGGCCGTTTTTGAAGGGCTTGGGCTATCCCAGCATTCCAAGTGAATAGCTGGAAAAATTCGTCTTGGCCTGGGCTTCGAAACGCTGGCTTCGGTTTGTTCGTGCGACGTTTCTAAGCGCCTCAAATAAGGGGACGAAGTTAACTGGCAGTGCTATAGCATAGGCCAGCCCCAGTTTATATTAAACTCTATACAGAGAATGGTATTGAATCAAAACCCAAACTTGGAATTGAAACTTCATATTTTAACACATGATTCCCCACACCTTGGCGGTCATTTTGAGCCTATTCCCGTCCAATTCCGTGACGGGCCGTTTTGATTCTAACGAAAGCACCCTTTTTAACAGGCCGCCGACCTTGCGGGCCGTTTTTGAAGGGCTTGGGCTATCCCAGCATTCCAAGTGAATAGCTGGAAAAATTCGTCTTGGCCTGGGCTTCGAAACGCTGGCTTCGGTTTGTTCCTGCGACGTTTCTAAGCGCCTCAAATAAGGGGACGAAGTTAACTGGCAGTGCTATAGCATAGGCCAGCCCCAGTTTATATTAAACTCTATACAGAGAATGGTATTGAATCAAAACCCAAACTTGGAATTGAAACTTCATATTTTAACACATGATTCCCCACACCTTGGCGGTCATTTTGAGCCTATTCCCGTCCAATTCCGTGACGGGCCGTTTTGATTCTAACGAAAGCACCCTTTTTAACAGGCCGCCGACCTTGCGGGCCGTTTTTGAAGGGCTTGGGCTATCCCAGCATTCCAAGTGAATAGCTGGAAAAATTCGTCTTGGCCTGGGCTTCGAAACGCTGGCTTCGGTTTGTTCGTGCGACGTTTCTAAGCGCCTCAAATAAGGGGACGAAGTTAACTGGCAGTGCTATAGCATAGGCCAGCCCCAGTTTATATTAAACTCTATACAGAGAATGGTATTGAATCAAAACCCAAACTTGGAATTGAAACTTCATATTTTAACACATGATTCCCCACACCTTGGCGGTCATTTTGAGCCTATTCCCGTCCAATTCCGTGACGGGCCGTTTTGATTCTAACGAAAGCACCCTTTTTAACAGGCCGCCGACCTTGCGGGCCGTTTTTGAAGGGCTTGGGCTATCCCAGCATTCCAAGTGAATAGCTGGAAAAATTCGTCTTGGCCTGGGCTTCGAAACGCTGGCTTCGGTTTGTTCGTGCGACGTTTCTAAGCGCCTCAAATAAGGGGACGAAGTTAACTGGCAGTGCTATAGCATAGGCCAGCCCCAGTTTATATTAAACTCTATACAGAGAATGGTATTGAATCAAAACCCAAACTTGGAATTGAAACTTCATATTTTAACACATGATTCCCCACACCTTGGCGGTCATTTTGAGCCTATTCCCGTCCAATTCCGTGACGGGCCGTTTTGATTCTAACGAAAGCACCCTTTTTAACAGGCCGCCGACCTTGCGGGCCGTTTTTGAAGGGCTTGGGCTATCCCAGCATTCCAAGTGAATAGCTGGAAAAATTCGTCTTGGCCTGGGCTTCGAAACGCTGGCTTCGGTTTGTTCGTGCGACGTTTCTAAGCGCCTCAAATAAGGGGACGAAGTTAACTGGCAGTGCTATAGCATAGGCCAGCCCCAGTTTATATTAAACTCTATACAGAGAATGGTATTGAATCAAAACCCAAACTTGGAATTGAAACTTCATATTTTAACACATGATTCCCCACACCTTGGCGGTCATTTTGAGCCTATTCCCGTCCAATTCCGTGACGGGCCGTTTTGATTCTAACGAAAGCACCCTTTTTAACAGGCCGCCGACCTTGCGGGCCGTTTTTGAAGGGCTTGGGCTATCCCAGCATTCCAAGTGAATAGCTGGAAAAATTCGTCTTGGCCTGGGCTTCGAAACGCTGGCTTCGGTTTGTTCGTGCGACGTTTCTAAGCGCCTCAAATAAGGGGACGAAGTTAACTGGCAGTGCTATAGCATAGGCCAGCCCCAGTTTATATTAAACTCTATACAGAGAATGGTATTGAATCAAAACCCAAACTTGGAATTGAAACTTCATATTTTAACACATGATTCCCCACACCTTGGCGGTCATTTTGAGCCTATTCCCGTCCAATTCCGTGACGGGCCGTTTTGATTCTAACGAAAGCACCCTTTTTAACAGGCCGCCGACCTTGCGGGCCGTTTTTGAAGGGCTTGGGCTATCCCAGCATTCCAAGTGAATAGCTGGAAAAATTCGTCTTGGCCTGGGCTTCGAAACGCTGGCTTCGGTTTGTTCGTGCGACGTTTCTAAGCGCCTCAAATAAGGGGACGAAGTTAACTGGCAGTGCTATAGCATAGGCCAGCCCCAGTTTATATTAAACTCTATACAGAGAATGGTATTGAATCAAAACCCAAACTTGGAATTGAAACTTCATATTTTAACACATGATTCCCCACACCTTGGCGGTCATTTTGAGCCTATTCCCGTCCAATTCCGTGACGGGCCGTTTTGATTCTAACGAAAGCACCCTTTTTAACAGGCCGCCGACCTTGCGGGCCGTTTTTGAAGGGCTTGGGCTATCCCAGCATTCCAAGTGAATAGCTGGAAAAACTCGTCTTGGCCTGGGCTTCGAAACGCTGGCTTCGGTTTGTTCGTGCGACGTTTCTAAGCGCCTCAAATAAGGGGACGAAGTTAACTGGCAGTGCTATAGCATAGGCCAGCCCCAGTTTATATTAAACTCTATACAGAGAATGGTATTGAATCAAAACCCAAACTTGGAATTGAAACTTCATATTTTAACACATGATTCCCCACACCTTGGCGGTCATTTTGAGCCTATTCCCGTCCAATTCCGTGACGGGCCGTTTTGATTCTAACGAAAGCACCCTTTTTAACAGGCCGCCGACCTTGCGGGCCGTTTTTGAAGGGCTTGGGCTATCCCAGCATTCCAAGTGAATAGCTGGAAAAATTCGTCTTGGCCTGGGCTTCGAAACGCTGGCTTCGGTTTGTTCGTGCGACGTTTCTAAGCGCCTCAAATAAGGGGACGAAGTTAACTGGCAGTGCTATAGCATAGGCCAGCCCCAGTTTATATTAAACTCTATACAGAGAATGGTATTGAATCAAAACCCAAACTTGGAATTGAAACTTCATATTTTAACACATGATTCCCCACACCTTGGCGGTCATTTTGAGCCTATTCCCGTCCAATTCCGTGACGGGCCGTTTTGATTCTAACGAAAGCACCCTTTTTAACAGGCCGCCGACCTTGCGGGCCGTTTTTGAAGGGCTTGGGCTATCCCAGCATTCCAAGTGAATAGCTGGAAAAATTCGTCTTGGCCTGGGCTTCGAAACGCTGGCTTCGGTTTGTTCGTGCGACGTTTCTAAGCGCCTCAAATAAGGGGACGAAGTTAACTGGCAGTGCTATAGCATAGGCCAGCCCCAGTTTATATTAAACTCTATACAGAGAATGGTATTGAATCAAAACCCAAACTTGGAATTGAAACTTCATATTTTAACACATGATTCCCCACACCTTGGCGGTCATTTTGAGCCTATTCCCGTCCAATTCCGTGACGGGCCGTTTTGATTCTAACGAAAGCACCCTTTTTAACAGGCCGCCGACCTTGCGGGCCGTTTTTGAAGGGCTTGGGCTATCCCAGCATTCCAAGTGAATAGCTGGAAAAATTCGTCTTGGCCTGGGCTTCGAAACGCTGGCTTCGGTTTGTTCGTGCGACGTTTCTAAGCGCCTCAAATAAGGGGACGAAGTTAACTGGCAGTGCTATAGCATAGGCCAGCCCCAGTTTATATTAAACTCTATACAGAGAATGGTATTGAATCAAAACCCAAACTTGGAATTGAAACTTCATATTTTAACACATGATTCCCCACACCTTGGCGGTCATTTTGAGCCTATTCCCGTCCAATTCCGTGACGGGCCGTTTTGATTCTAACGAAAGCACCCTTTTTAACAGGCCGCCGACCTTGCGGGCCGTTTTTGAAGGGCTTGGGCTATCCCAGCATTCCAAGTGAATAGCTGGAAAAATTCGTCTTGGCCTGGGCTTCGAAACGCTGGCTTCGGTTTGTTCGTGCGACGTTTCTAAGCGCCTCAAATAAGGGGACGAAGTTAACTGGCAGTGCTATAGCATAGGCCAGCCCCAGTTTATATTAAACTCTATACAGAGAATGGTATTGAATCAAAACCCAAACTTGGAATTGAAACTTCATATTTTAACACATGATTCCCCACACCTTGGCGGTCATTTTGAGCCTATTCCCGTCCAATTCCGTGACGGGCCGTTTTGATTCTAACGAAAGCACCCTTTTTAACAGGCCGCCGACCTTGCGGGCCGTTTTTGAAGGGCTTGGGCTATCCCAGCATTCCAAGTGAATAGCTGGAAAAATTCGTCTTGGCCTGGGCTTCGAAACGCTGGCTTCGGTTTGTTCGTGCGACGTTTCTAAGCGCCTCAAATAAGGGGACGAAGTTAACTGGCAGTGCTATAGCATAGGCCAGCCCCAGTTTATATTAAACTCTATACAGAGAATGGTATTGAATCAAAACCCAAACTTGGAATTGAAACTTCATATTTTAACACATGATTCCCCACACCTTGGCGGTCATTTTGAGCCTATTCCCGTCCAATTCCGTGACGGGCCGTTTTGATTCTAACGAAAGCACCCTTTTTAACAGGCCGCCGACCTTGCGGGCCGTTTTTGAAGGGCTTGGGCTATCCCAGCATTCCAAGTGAATAGCTGGAAAAATTCGTCTTGGCCTGGGCTTCGAAACGCTGGCTTCGGTTTGTTCGTGCGACGTTTCTAAGCGCCTCAAATAAGGGGACGAAGTTAACTGGCAGTGCTATAGCATAGGCCAGCCCCAGTTTATATTAAACTCTATACAGAGAATGGTATTGAATCAAAACCCAAACTTGGAATTGAAACTTCATATTTTAACACATGATTCCCCACACCTTGGCGGTCATTTTGAGCCTATTCCCGTCCAATTCCGTGACGGGCCGTTTTGATTCTAACGAAAGCACCCTTTTTAACAGGCCGCCGACCTTGCGGGCCGTTTTTGAAGGGCTTGGGCTATCCCAGCATTCCAAGTGAATAGCTGGAAAAATTCGTCTTGGCCTGGGCTTCGAAACGCTGGCTTCGGTTTGTTCGTGCGACGTTTCTAAGCGCCTCAAATAAGGGGACGAAGTTAACTGGCAGTGCTATAGCATAGGCCAGCCCCAGTTTATATTAAACTCTATACAGAGAATGGTATTGAATCAAAACCCAAACTTGGAATTGAAACTTCATATTTTAACACATGATTCCCCACACCTTGGCGGTCATTTTGAGCCTATTCCCGTCCAATTCCGTGACGGGCCGTTTTGATTCTAACGAAAGCACCCTTTTTAACAGGCCGCCGACCTTGCGGGCCGTTTT
This sequence comes from Lepidonotus clava, assembly GCA_936440205.1. Taxonomy (NCBI): domain Eukaryota; kingdom Metazoa; phylum Annelida; class Polychaeta; order Phyllodocida; family Polynoidae; genus Lepidonotus; species Lepidonotus clava. The sequence goes on from OW387138.1 coordinate 5,992,982, forward strand.
TGAAGGGCTTGGGCTATCCCAGCATTCCAAGTGAATAGCTGGAAAAATTCGTCTTGGCCTGGGATACAGAGAATGGTATTGAATCAAAACCCAAACTTGGAATTGAAACTTCATATTTTAACACATGATTCCCCACACCTTGGCGGTCATTTTGAGCCTATTCCCGTCCAATTCCGTGACGGGCCGTTTTTGAAGGGCTTGGGCTATCCCAGCATTCCAAGTGAATAGCTGGAAAAATTCGTCTTGGCCTGGGCTTCGAAACGCCGGCTTCGGTTTGTTCGTGCGACGTTTCTAAGCGCCTCAAATAAGGGGACGAAGTTAACTGGCAGTGCTATAGCATAGGCCAGCCCCAGTTTATATTAAACTCTATACAGAGAATGGTATTGAATCAAAACCCAAACTTGGAATTGAAACTTCATATTTTAACACATGATTCCCCACACCTTGGCGGTCATTTTGAGCCTATTCCCGTCCAATTCCGTGACGGGCCGTTTCCAAGTGAATAGCTGGAAAAATTCGTCTTGGCCTGGGCTTCGAAACGCTGGCTTCGGTTTGTTCGTGCGACGTTTCTAAGCGCCTCAAATAAGGGGACGAAGTTAACTGGCAGTGCTATAGCATAGGCCAGCCCCAGTTTATATTAAACTCTATACAGAGAATGGTATTGAATCAAAACCCAAACTTGGAATTGAAACTTCATATTTTAACACATGATTCCCCACACCTTGGCGGTCATTTTGAGCCTATTCCCGTCCAATTCCGTGACGGGCCGTTTTGATTCTAACGAAAGCACCCTTTTTAACAGGCCGCCGACCTTGCGGGCCGTTTTTGAAGGGCTTGGGCTATCCCAGCATTCCAAGTGAATAGCTGGAAAAATTCGTCTTGGCCTGGGCTTCGAAACGCTGGCTTCGGTTTGTTCGTGCGACGTTTCTAAGCGCCTCAAATAAGGGGACGAAGTTAACTGGCAGTGCTATAGCATAGGCCAGCCCCAGTTTATATTAAACTCTATACAGAGAATGGTATTGAATCAAAACCCAAACTTGGAATTGAAACTTCATATTTTAACACATGATTCCCCACACCTTGGCGGTCATTTTGAGCCTATTCCCGTCCAATTCCGTGACGGGCCGTTTTGATTCTAACGAAAGCACCCTTTTTAACAGGCCGCCGACCTTGCGGGCCGTTTTTGAAGGGCTTGGGCTATCCCAGCATTCCAAGTGAATAGCTGGAAAAATTCGTCTTGGCCTGGGCTTCGAAACGCTGGCTTCGGTTTGTTCGTGCGACGTTTCTAAGCGCCTCAAATAAGGGGACGAAGTTAACTGGCAGTGCTATAGCATAGGCCAGCCCCAGTTTATATTAAACTCTATACAGAGAATGGTATTGAATCAAAACCCAAACTTGGAATTGAAACTTCATATTTTAACACATGATTCCCCACACCTTGGCGGTCATTTTGAGCCTATTCCCGTCCAATTCCGTGACGGGCCGTTTTGATTCTAACGAAAGCACCCTTTTTAACAGGCCGCCGACCTTGCGGGCCGTTTTTGAAGGGCTTGGGCTATCCCAGCATTCCAAGTGAATAGCTGGAAAAATTCGTCTTGGCCTGGGCTTCGAATAGCATAGGCCAGCCCCAGTTTATATTAAACTCTATACAGAGAATGGTATTGAATCAAAACCCAAACTTGGAATTGAAACTTCATATTTTAACACATGATTCCCCACACCTTGGCGGTCATTTTGAGCCTATTCCCGTCCAATTCCGTGACGGGCCGTTTTTGAAGGGCTTGGGCTATCCCAGCATTCCAAGTGAATAGCTGGAAAAATTCGTCTTGGCCTGGGCTTCGAAACGCTGGCTTCGGTTTGTTCGTGCGACGTTTCTAAGCGCCTCAAATAAGGGGACGAAGTTAACTGGCAGTGCTATAGCATAGGCCAGCCCCAGTTTATATTAAACTCTATACAGAGAATGGTATTGAATCAAAACCCAAACTTGGAATTGAAACTTCATATTTTAACACATGATTCCCCACACCTTGGCGGTCATTTTGAGCCTATTCCCGTCCAATTCCGTGACGGGCCGTTTTGATTCTAACGAAAGCACCCTTTTTAACAGGCCGCCGACCTTGCGGGCCGTTTTTGAAGGGCTTGGGCTATCCCAGCATTCCAAGTGAATAGCTGAAAAAATTCGTCTTGGCCTGGGCTTCGAAACGCTGGCTTCGGTTTGTTCGTGCGACGTTTCTAAGCGCCTCAAATAAGGGGACGAAGTTAACTGGCAGTGCTATAGCATAGGCCAGCCCCAGTTTATATTAAACTCTATACAGAGAATGGTATTGAATCAAAACCCAAACTTGGAATTGAAACTTCATATTTTAACACATGATTCCCCACACCTTGGCGGTCATTTTGAGCCTATTCCCGTCCAATTCCGTGACGGGCCGTTTTGATTCTAACGAAAGCACCCTTTTTAACAGGCCGCCGACCTTGCGGGCCGTTTTTGAAGGGCTTGGGCTATCCCAGCATTCCAAGTGAATAGCTGGAAAAATTCGTCTTGGCCTGGGCTTCGAAACGCTGGCTTCGGTTTGTTCGTGCGACGTTTCTAAGCGCCTCAAATAAGGGGACGAAGTTAACTGGCAGTGCTATAGCATAGGCCAGCCCCAGTTTATATTAAACTCTATACAGAGAATGGTATTGAATCAAAACCCAAACTTGGAATTGAAACTTCATATTTTAACACATGATTCCCCACACCTTGGCGGTCATTTTGAGCCTATTCCCGTCCAATTCCGTGACGGGCCGTTTTGATTCTAACGAAAGCACCCTTTTTAACAGGCCGCCGACCTTGCGGGCCGTTTTTGAAGGGCTTGGGCTATCCCAGCATTCCAAGTGAATAGCTGGAAAAATTCGTCTTGGCCTGGGCTTCGAAACGCTGGCTTCGGTTTGTTCGTGCGACGTTTCTAAGCGCCTCAAATAAGGGGACGAAGTTAACTGGCAGTGCTATAGCATAGGCCAGCCCCAGTTTATATTAAACTCTATACAGAGAATGGTATTGAATCAAAACCCAAACTTGGAATTGAAACTTCATATTTTAACACATGATTCCCCACACCTTGGCGGTCATTTTGAGCCTATTCCCGTCCAATTCCGTGACGGGCCGTTTTGATTCTAACGAAAGCACCCTTTTTAACAGGCCGCCGACCTTGCGGGCCGTTTTTGAAGGGCTTGGGCTATCCCAGCATTCCAAGTGAATAGCTGGAAAAATTCGTCTTGGCCTGGGCTTCGAAACGCTGGCTTCGGTTTGTTCGTGCGACGTTTCTAAGCGCCTCAAATAAGGGGACGAAGTTAACTGACAGTGCTATAGCATAGGCCAGCCCCAGTTTATATTAAACTCTATACAGAGAATGGTATTGAATCAAAACCCAAACTTGGAATTGAAACTTCATATTTTAACACATGATTCCCCACACCTTGGCGGTCATTTTGAGCCTATTCCCGTCCAATTCCGTGACGGGCCGTTTTGATTCTAACGAAAGCACCCTTTTTAACAGGCCGCTGACCTTGCGGGCCGTTTTTGAAGGGCTTGGGCTATCCCAGCATTCCAAGTGAATAGCTGGAAAAATTCGTCTTGGCCTGGGCTTCGAAACGCTGGCTTCGGTTTGTTCGTGCGACGTTTCTAAGCGCCTCAAATAAGGGGACGAAGTTAACTGACAGTGCTATAGCATAGGCCAGCCCCAGTTTATATTAAACTCTATACAGAGAATGGTATTGAATCAAAACCCAAACTTGGAATTGAAACTTCATATTTTAACACATGATTCCCCACACCTTGGCGGTCATTTTGAGCCTATTCCCGTCCAATTCCGTGACGGGCCGTTTTGATTCTAACGAAAGCACCCTTTTTAACAGGCCGCCGACCTTGCGGGCCGTTTTTGAAGGGCTTGGGCTATCCCAGCATTCCAAGTGAATAGCTGGAAAAATTCGTCTTGGCCTGGGCTTCGAAACGCTGGCTTCGGTTTGTTCGTGCGACGTTTCTAAGCGCCTCAAATAAGGGGACGAAGTTAACTGACAGTGCTATAGCATAGGCCAGCCCCAGTTTATATTAAACTCTATACAGAGAATGGTATTGAATCAAAACCCAAACTTGGAATTGAAACTTCATATTTTAACACATGATTCCCCACACCTTGGCGGTCATTTTGAGCCTATTCCCGTCCAATTCCGTGACGGGCCGTTTTGATTCTAACGAAAGCACCCTTTTTAACAGGCCGCCGACCTTGCGGGCCGTTTTTGAAGGGCTTGGGCTATCCCAGCATTCCAAGTGAATAGCTGGAAAAATTCGTCTTGGCCTGGGCTTCGAAACGCTGGCTTCGGTTTGTTCGTGCGACGTTTCTAAGCGCCTCAAATAAGGGGACGAAGTTAACTGACAGTGCTATAGCATAGGCCAGCCCCAGTTTATATTGAACTCTATACAGAGAATGGTATTGAATCAAAACCCAAACTTGGAATTGAAACTTCATATTTTAACACATGATTCCCCACACCTTGGCGGTCATTTTGAGCCTATTCCCGTCCAATTCCGTGACGGGCCGTTTTGATTCTAACGAAAGCACCCTTTTTAACAGGCCGCCGACCTTGCGGGCCGTTTTTGAAGGGCTTGGGCTATCCCAGCATTCCAAGTGAATAGCTGGAAAAATTCGTCTTGGCCTGGGCTTCGAAACGCTGGCTTCGGTTTGTTCGTGCGACGTTTCTAAGCGCCTCAAATAAGGGGACGAAGTTAACTGACAGTGCTATAGCATAGGCCAGCCCCAGTTTATATTAAACTCTATACAGAGAATGGTATTGAATCAAAACCCAAACTTGGAATTGAAACTTCATATTTTAACACATGATTCCCCACACCTTGGCGGTCATTTTGAGCCTATTCCCGTCCAATTCCGTGACGGGCCGTTTTGATTCTAACGAAAGCACCCTTTTTAACAGGCCGCCGACCTTGCGGGCCGTTTTTGAAGGGCTTGGGCTATCCCAGCATTCCAAGTGAATAGCTGGAAAAATTCGTCTTGGCCTGGGCTTCGAAACGCTGGCTTCGGTTTGTTCGTGCGACGTTTCTAAGCGCCTCAAATAAGGGGACGAAGTTAACTGACAGTGCTATAGCATAGGCCAGCCCCAGTTTATATTAAACTCTATACAGAGAATGGTATTGAATCAAAACCCAAACTTGGAATTGAAACTTCATATTTTAACACATGATTCCCCACACCTTGGCGGTCATTTTGAGCCTATTCCCGTCCAATTCCGTGACGGGCCGTTTTGATTCTAACGAAAGCACCCTTTTTAACAGGCCGCCGACCTTGCGGGCCGTTTTTGAAGGGCTTGGGCTATCCCAGCATTCCAAGTGAATAGCTGGAAAAATTCGTCTTGGCCTGGGCTTCGAAACGCTGGCTTCGGTTTGTTCGTGCGACGTTTCTAAGCGCCTCAAATAAGGGGACGAAGTTAACTGGCAGTGCTATAGCATAGGCCAGCCCCAGTTTATATTAAACTCTATACAGAGAATGGTATTGAATCAAAACCCAAACTTGGAATTGAAACTTCATATTTTAACACATGATTCCCCACACCTTGGCGGTCATTTTGAGCCTATTCCCGTCCAATTCCGTGACGGGCCGTTTTGATTCTAACGAAAGCACCCTTTTTAACAGGCCGCCGACCTTGCGGGCCGTTTTTGAAGGGCTTGGGCTATCCCAGCATTCCAAGTGAATAGCTGGAAAAATTCGTCTTGGCCTGGGCTTCGAAACGCTGGCTTCGGTTTGTTCGTGCGACGTTTCTAAGCGCCTCAAATAAGGGGACGAAGTTAACTGGCAGTGCTATAGCATAGGCCAGCCCCAGTTTATATTAAACTCTATACAGAGAATGGTATTGAATCAAAACCCAAACTTGGAATTGAAACTTCATATTTTAACACATGATTCCCCACACCTTGGCGGTCATTTTGAGCCTATTCCCGTCCAATTCCGTGACGGGCCGTTTTGATTCTAACGAAAGCACCCTTTTTAACAGGCCGCCGACCTTGCGGGCCGTTTTTGAAGGGCTTGGGCTATCCCAGCATTCCAAGTGAATAGCTGGAAAAATTCGTCTTGGCCTGGGCTTCGAAACGCTGGCTTCGGTTTGTTCGTGCGACGTTTCTAAGCGCCTCAAATAAGGGGACGAAGTTAACTGGCAGTGCTATAGCATAGGCCAGCCCCAGTTTATATTAAACTCTATACAGAGAATGGTATTGAATCAAAACCCAAACTTGGAATTGAAACTTCATATTTTAACACATGATTCCCCACACCTTGGCGGTCATTTTGAGCCTATTCCCGTCCAATTCCGTGACGGGCCGTTTTGATTCTAACGAAAGCACCCTTTTTAACAGGCCGCCGACCTTGCGGGCCGTTTTTGAAGGGCTTGGGCTATCCCAGCATTCCAAGTAAATAGCTGGAAAAATTCGCCTTGGCCTCTATACAGAGAATGGTATTGAATCAAAACCCAAACTTGGAATTGAAACTTCATATTTTAACACATGATTCCCCACACCTTGGCGGTCATTTTGAGCCTATTCCCGTCCAATTCCGTGACGGGCCGTTTTTGAAGGGCTTGGGCTATCCCAGCATTCCAAGTGAATAGCTGGAAAAATTCGTCTTGGCCTGGGCTTCGAAACGCTGGCTTCGGTTTGTTCGTGCGACGTTTCTAAGCGCCTCAAATAAGGGGACGAAGTTAACTGGCAGTGCTATAGCATAGGCCAGCCCCAGTTTATATTAAACTCTATACAGAGAATGGTATTGAATCAAAACCCAAACTTGGAATTGAAACTTCATATTTTAACACATGATTCCCCACACCTTGGCGGTCATTTTGAGCCTATTCCCGTCCAATTCCGTGACGGGCCGTTTTGATTCTAACGAAAGCACCCTTTTTAACAGGCCGCCGACCTTGCGGGCCGTTTTTGAAGGGCTTGGGCTATCCCAGCATTCCAAGTGAATAGCTGAAAAAATTCGTCTTGGCCTGGGCTTCGAAACGCTGGCTTCGGTTTGTTCGTGCGACGTTTCTAAGCGCCTCAAATAAGGGGACGAAGTTAACTGGCAGTGCTATAGCATAGGCCAGCCCCAGTTTATATTAAACTCTATACAGAGAATGGTATTGAATCAAAACCCAAACTTGGAATTGAAACTTCATATTTTAACACATGATTCCCCACACCTTGGCGGTCATTTTGAGCCTATTCCCGTCCAATTCCGTGACGGGCCGTTTTGATTCTAACGAAAGCACCCTTTTTAACAGGCCGCCGACCTTGCGGGCCGTTTTTGAAGGGCTTGGGCTATCCCAGCATTCCAAGTGAATAGCTGGAAAAATTCGTCTTGGCCTGGGCTTCGAAACGCTGGCTTCGGTTTGTTCGTGCGACGTTTCTAAGCGCCTCAAATAAGGGGACGAAGTTAACTGGCAGTGCTATAGCATAGGCCAGCCCCAGTTTATATTAAACTCTATACAGAGAATGGTATTGAATCAAAACCCAAACTTGGAATTGAAACTTCATATTTTAACACATGATTCCCCACACCTTGGCGGTCATTTTGAGCCTATTCCCGTCCAATTCCGTGACGGGCCGTTTTGATTCTAACGAAAGCACCCTTTTTAACAGGCCGCCGACCTTGCGGGCCGTTTTTGAAGGGCTTGGGCTATCCCAGCATTCCAAGTGAATAGCTGGAAAAATTCGTCTTGGCCTGGGCTTCGAAACGCTGGCTTCGGTTTGTTCGTGCGACGTTTCTAAGCGCCTCAAATAAGGGGACGAAGTTAACTGGCAGTGCTATAGCATAGGCCAGCCCCAGTTTATATTAAACTCTATACAGAGAATGGTATTGAATCAAAACCCAAACTTGGAATTGAAACTTCATATTTTAACACATGATTCCCCACACCTTGGCGGTCATTTTGAGCCTATTCCCGTCCAATTCCGTGACGGGCCGTTTTGATTCTAACGAAAGCACCCTTTTTAACAGGCCGCCGACCTTGCGGGCCGTTTTTGAAGGGCTTGGGCTATCCCAGCATTCCAAGTGAATAGCTGGAAAAATTCGTCTTGGCCTGGGCTTCGAAACGCTGGCTTCGGTTTGTTCGTGCGACGTTTCTAAGCGCCTCAAATAAGGGGACGAAGTTAACTGACAGTGCTATAGCATAGGCCAGCCCCAGTTTATATTAAACTCTATACAGAGAATGGTATTGAATCAAAACCCAAACTTGGAATTGAAACTTCATATTTTAACACATGATTCCCCACACCTTGGCGGTCATTTTGAGCCTATTCCCGTCCAATTCCGTGACGGGCCGTTTTGATTCTAACGAAAGCACCCTTTTTAACAGGCCGCTGACCTTGCGGGCCGTTTTTGAAGGGCTTGGGCTATCCCAGCATTCCAAGTGAATAGCTGGAAAAATTCGTCTTGGCCTGGGCTTCGAAACGCTGGCTTCGGTTTGTTCGTGCGACGTTTCTAAGCGCCTCAAATAAGGGGACGAAGTTAACTGACAGTGCTATAGCATAGGCCAGCCCCAGTTTATATTAAACTCTATACAGAGAATGGTATTGAATCAAAACCCAAACTTGGAATTGAAACTTCATATTTTAACACATGATTCCCCACACCTTGGCGGTCATTTTGAGCCTATTCCCGTCCAATTCCGTGACGGGCCGTTTTGATTCTAACGAAAGCACCCTTTTTAACAGGCCGCCGACTTTGCGGGCCGTTTTTGAAGGGCTTGGGCTATCCCAGCATTCCAAGTGAATAGCTGGAAAAATTCGTCTTGGCCTGGGCTTCGAAACGCTGGCTTCGGTTTGTTCGTGCGACGTTTCTAAGCGCCTCAAATAAGGGGACGAAGTTAACTGACAGTGCTATAGCATAGGCCAGCCCCAGTTTATATTAAACTCTATACAGAGAATGGTATTGAATCAAAACCCAAACTTGGAATTGAAACTTCATATTTTAACACATGATTCCCCACACCTTGGCGGTCATTTTGAGCCTATTCCCGTCCAATTCCGTGACGGGCCGTTTTGATTCTAACGAAAGCACCCTTTTTAACAGGCCGCCGACCTTGCGGGCCGTTTTTGAAGGGCTTGGGCTATCCCAGCATTCCAAGTGAATAGCTGGAAAAATTCGTCTTGGCCTGGGCTTCGAAACGCTGGCTTCGGTTTGTTCGTGCGACGTTTCTAAGCGCCTCAAATAAGGGGACGAAGTTAACTGACAGTGCTATAGCATAGGCCAGCCCCAGTTTATATTGAACTCTATACAGAGAATGGTATTGAATCAAAACCCAAACTTGGAATTGAAACTTCATATTTTAACACATGATTCCCCACACCTTGGCGGTCATTTTGAGCCTATTCCCGTCCAATTCCGTGACGGGCCGTTTTGATTCTAACGAAAGCACCCTTTTTAACAGGCCGCCGACCTTGCGGGCCGTTTTTGAAGGGCTTGGGCTATCCCAGCATTCCAAGTGAATAGCTGGAAAAATTCGTCTTGGCCTGGGCTTCGAAACGCTGGCTTCGGTTTGTTCGTGCGACGTTTCTAAGCGCCTCAAATAAGGGGACGAAGTTAACTGACAGTGCTATAGCATAGGCCAGCCCCAGTTTATATTAAACTCTATACAGAGAATGGTATTGAATCAAAACCCAAACTTGGAATTGAAACTTCATATTTTAACACATGATTCCCCACACCTTGGCGGTCATTTTGAGCCTATTCCCGTCCAATTCCGTGACGGGCCGTTTTGATTCTAACGAAAGCACCCTTTTTAACAGGCCGCCGACCTTGCGGGCCGTTTTTGAAGGGCTTGGGCTATCCCAGCATTCCAAGTGAATAGCTGGAAAAATTCGTCTTGGCCTGGGCTTCGAAACGCTGGCTTCGGTTTGTTCGTGCGACGTTTCTAAGCGCCTCAAATAAGGGGACGAAGTTAACTGACAGTGCTATAGCATAGGCCAGCCCCAGTTTATATTAAACTCTATACAGAGAATGGTATTGAATCAAAACCCAAACTTGGAATTGAAACTTCATATTTTAACACATGATTCCCCACACCTTGGCGGTCATTTTGAGCCTATTCCCGTCCAATTCCGTGACGGGCCGTTTTGATTCTAACGAAAGCACCCTTTTTAACAGGCCGCCGACCTTGCGGGCCGTTTTTGAAGGGCTTGGGCTATCCCAGCATTCCAAGTGAATAGCTGGAAAAATTCGTCTTGGCCTGGGCTTCGAAACGCTGGCTTCGGTTTGTTCGTGCGACGTTTCTAAGCGCCTCAAATAAGGGGACGAAGTTAACTGACAGTGCTATAGCATAGGCCAGCCCCAGTTTATATTAAACTCTATACAGAGAATGGTATTGAATCAAAACCCAAACTTGGAATTGAAACTTCATATTTTAACACATGATTCCCCACACCTTGGCGGTCATTTTGAGCCTATTCCCGTCCAATTCCGTGACGGGCCGTTTTGATTCTAACGAAAGCACCCTTTTTAACAGGCCGCCGACCTTGCGGGCCGTTTTTGAAGGGCTTGGGCTATCCCAGCATTCCAAGTGAATAGCTGGAAAAATTCGTCTTGGCCTGGGCTTCGAAACGCTGGCTTCGGTTTGTTCGTGCGACGTTTCTAAGCGCCTCAAATAAGGGGACGAAGTTAACTGACAGTGCTATAGCATAGGCCAGCCCCAGTTTATATTAAACTCTATACAGAGAATGGTATTGAATCAAAACCCAAACTTGGAATTGAAACTTCATATTTTAACACATGATTCCCCACACCTTGGCGGTCATTTTGAGCCTATTCCCGTCCAATTCCGTGACGGGCCGTTTTGATTCTAACGAAAGCACCCTTTTTAACAGGCCGCCGACCTTGCGGGCCGTTTTTGAAGGGCTTGGGCTATCCCAGCATTCCAAGTGAATAGCTGGAAAAATTCGTCTTGGCCTGGGCTTCGAAACGCTGGCTTCGGTTTGTTCGTGCGACGTTTCTAAGCGCCTCAAATAAGGGGACGAAGTTAACTGACAGTGCTATAGCATAGGCCAGCCCCAGTTTATATTAAACTCTATACAGAGAATGGTATTGAATCAAAACCCAAACTTGGAATTGAAACTTCATATTTTAACACATGATTCCCCACACCTTGGCGGTCATTTTGAGCCTATTCCCGTCCAATTCCGTGACGGGCCGTTTTGGAAAGGCTTGGGCTATCCCAGCATTCCAAGTGAATAGCTGGAAAAATTCGTCTTGGCCTGGGCTTCGAAACGCTGGCTTCGGTTTGTTCGTGCGACGTTTCTAAGCGCCTCAAATAAGGGGACGAAGTTAACTGGCAGTGCTATAGCATAGGCCAGCCCCAGTTTATATTAAACTCTATACAGAGAATGGTATTGAATCAAAACCCAAACTTGGAATTGAAACTTCATATTTTAACACATGATTCCCCACACCTTGGCGGTCATTTTGAGCCTATTCCCGTCCAATTCCGTGACGGGCCGTTTTGATTCTAACGAAAGCACCCTTTTTAACAGGCCGCCGACCTTGCGGGCCGTTTTTGAAGGGCTTGGGCTATCCCAGCATTCCAAGTGAATAGCTGGAAAAATTCGTCTTGGCCTGGGCTTCGAAACGCTGGCTTCGGTTTGTTCGTGCGACGTTTCTAAGCGCCTCAAATAAGGGGACGAAGTTAACTGGCAGTGCTATAGCATAGGCCAGCCCCAGTTTATATTAAACTCTATACAGAGAATGGTATTGAATCAAAACCCAAACTTGGAATTGAAACTTCATATTTTAACACATGATTCCCCACACCTTGGCCGTCATTTTGAGCCTATTCCCGTCCAATTCCGTGACGGGCCGTTTTGATTCTAACGAAAGCACCCTTTTTAACAGGCCGCCGACCTTGCGGGCCGTTTTTGAAGGGCTTGGGCTATCCCAGCATTCCAAGTGAATAGCTGGAAAAATTCGTCTTGGCCTGGGCTTCGAAACGCTGGCTTCGGTTTGTTCGTGCGACGTTTCTAAGCGCCTCAAATAAGGGGACGAAGTTAACTGGCAGTGCTATAGCATAGGCCAGCCCCAGTTTATATTAAACTCTATACAGAGAATGGTATTGAATCAAAACCCAAACTTGGAATTGAAACTTCATATTTTAACACATGATTCCCCACACCTTGGCGGTCATTTTGAGCCTATTCCCGTCCAATTCCGTGACGGGCCGTTTTGATTCTAACGAAAGCACCCTTTTTAACAGGCCGCCGACCTTGCGGGCCGTTTTTGAAGGGCTTGGGCTATCCCAGCATTCCAAGTGAATAGCTGGAAAAATTCGTCTTGGCCTGGGCTGACAGTGCTATAGCATAGGCCAGCCCCAGTTTATATTAAACTCTATACAGAGAATGGTATTGAATCAAAACCCAAACTTGGAATTGAAACTTCATATTTTAACACATGATTCCCCACACCTTGGCGGTCATTTTGAGCCTATTCCCGTCCAATTCCGTGACGGGCCGTTTTTGAAGGGCTTGGGCTATCCCAGCATTCCAAGTGAATAGCTGGAAAAATTCGTCTTGGCCTGGGCTTCGAAACGCTGGCTTCGGTTTGTTCGTGCGACGTTTCTAAGCGCCTCAAATAAGGGGACGAAGTTAACTGGCAGTGCTATAGCATAGGCCAGCCCCAGTTTATATTAAACTCTATACAGAGAATGGTATTGAATCAAAACCCAAACTTGGAATTGAAACTTCATATTTTAACACATGATTCCCCACACCTTGGCGGTCATTTTGAGCCTATTCCCGTCCAATTCCGTGACGGGCCGTTTTTGAAGGGCTTGGGCTATCCCAGCATTCCAAGTGAATAGCTGGAAAAATTCGTCTTGGCCTGGGCTTCGAAACGCTGGCTTCGGTTTGTTCGTGCGACGTTTCTAAGCGCCTCAAATAAGGGGACGAAGTTAACTGGCAGTGCTATAGCATAGGCCAGCCCCAGTTTATATTAAACTCTATACAGAGAATGGTATTGAATCAAAACCCAAACTTGGAATTGAAACTTCATATTTTAACACATGATTCCCCACACCTTGGCGGTCATTTTGAGCCTATTCCCGTCCAATTCCGTGACGGGCCGTTTTGATTCTAACGAAAGCACCCTTTTTAACAGGCCGCCGACCTTGCGGGCCGTTTTTGAAGGGCTTGGGCTATCCCAGCATTCCAAGTGAATAGCTGGAAAAATTCGTCTTGGCCTGGGCTTCGAAACGCTGGCTTCGGTTTGTTCGTGCGACGTTTCTAAGCGCCTCAAATAAGGGGACGAAGTTAACTGGCAGTGCTATAGCATAGGCCAGCCCCAGTTTATATTAAACTCTATACAGAGAATGGTATTGAATCAAAACCCAAACTTGGAATTGAAACTTCATATTTTAACACATGATTCCCCACACCTTGGCGGTCATTTTGAGCCTATTCCCGTCCAATTCCGTGACGGGCCGTTTTGATTCTAACCAAAGCACCCTTTTTAACAGGCCGCCGACCTTGCGGGCCGTTTTTGAAGGGCTTGGGCTATCCCAGCATTCCAAGTGAATAGCTGGAAAAATTCGTCTTGGCCTGGGCTTCGAAACGCTGGCTTCGGTTTGTTCGTGCGACGTTTCTAAGCACCTCAAATAAGGGGACGAAGTTAACTGGCAGTGCTATAGCATAGGCCAGCCCCAGTTTATATTAAACTCTATACAGAGAATGGTATTGAATCAAAACCCAAACTTGGAATTGAAACTTCATATTTTAACACATGATTCCCCACACCTTGGCGGTCATTTTGAGCCTATTCCCGTCCAATTCCGTGACGGGCCGTTTTGATTCTAACGAAAGCACCCTTTTTAACAGGCCGCCGACCTTGCGGGCCGTTTTTGAAGGGCTTGGGCTATCCCAGCATTCCAAGTGAATAGCTGGAAAAATTCGTCTTGGCCTGGGCTTCGAAACGCTGGCTTCGGTTTGTTCGTGCGACGTTTCTAAGCGCCTCAAATAAGGGGACGAAGTTAACTGGCAGTGCTATAGCATAGGCCAGCCCCAGTTTATATTAAACTCTATACAGAGAATGGTATTGAATCAAAACCCAAACTTGGAATTGAAACTTCATATTTTAACACATGATTCCCCACACCTTGGCGGTCATTTTGAGCCTATTCCCGTCCAATTCCGTGACGGGCCGTTTTGATTCTAACGAAAGCACCCTTTTTAACAGGCCGCCGACCTTGCGGGCCGTTTTTGAAGGGCTTGGGCTATCCCAGCATTCCAAGTGAATAGCTGGAAAAATTCGTCTTGGCCTGGGCTTCGAAACGCTGGCTTCGGTTTGTTCGTGCGACGTTTCTAAGCGCCTCAAATAAGGGGACGAAGTTAACTGACAGTGCTATAGCATAGGCCAGCCCCAGTTTATATTAAACTCTATACAGAGAATGGTATTGAATCAAAACCCAAACTTGGAATTGAAACTTCATATTTTAACACATGATTCCCCACACCTTGGCGGTCATTTTGAGCCTATTCCCGTCCAATTCCGTGACGGGCCGTTTTGATTCTAACGAAAGCACCCTTTTTAACAGGCCGCCGACCTTGCGGGCCGTTTTTGAAGGGCTTGGGCTATCCCAGCATTCCAAGTGAATAGCTGGAAAAATTCGTCTTGGCCTGGGCTTCGAAACGCTGGCTTCGGTTTGTTCGTGCGACGTTTCTAAGCGCCTCAAATAAGGGGACGAAGTTAACTGACAGTGCTATAGCATAGGCCAGCCCCAGTTTATATTGAACTCTATACAGAGAATGGTATTGAATCAAAACCCAAACTTGGAATTGAAACTTCATATTTTAACACATGATTCCCCACACCTTGGCGGTCATTTTGAGCCTATTCCCGTCCAATTCCGTGACGGGCCGTTTTGATTCTAACGAAAGCACCCTTTTTAACAGGCCGCCGACCTTGCGGGCCGTTTTTGAAGGGCTTGGGCTATCCCAGCATTCCAAGTGAATAGCTGGAAAAATTCGTCTTGGCCTGGGCTTCGAAACGCTGGCTTCGGTTTGTTCGTGCGACGTTTCTAAGCGCCTCAAATAAGGGGACGAAGTTAACTGACAGTGCTATAGCATAGGCCAGCCCCAGTTTATATTAAACTCTATACAGAGAATGGTATTGAATCAAAACCCAAACTTGGAATTGAAACTTCATATTTTAACACATGATTCCCCACACCTTGGCGGTCATTTTGAGCCTATTCCCGTCCAATTCCGTGACGGGCCGTTTTGATTCTAACGAAAGCACCCTTTTTAACAGGCCGCCGACCTTGCGGGCCGTTTTTGAAGGGCTTGGGCTATCCCAGCATTCCAAGTGAATAGCTGGAAAAATTCGTCTTGGCCTGGGCTTCGAAACGCTGGCTTCGGTTTGTTCGTGCGACGTCTCTAAGTGCCTCAAATAAGGGGACGAAGTTAACTGACAGTGCTATAGCATAGGCCAGCCCCAGTTTATATTAAACTCTATACAGAGAATGGTATTGAATCAAAACCCAAACTTGGAATTGAAACTTCATATTTTAACACATGATTCCCCACACCTTGGCGGTCATTTTGAGCCTATTCCCGTCCAATTCCGTGACGGGCCGTTTTGATTCTAACGAAAGCACCCTTTTTAACAGGCCGCCGACCTTGCGGGCCGTTTTTGAAGGGCTTGGGCTATCCCAGCATTCCAAGTGAATAGCTGGAAAAATTCGTCTTGGCCTGGGCTTCGAAACGCTGGCTTCGGTTTGTTCGTGCGACGTCTCTAAGCGCCTCAAATAAGGGGACGAAGTTAACTGACAGTGCTATAGCATAGGCCAGCCCCAGTTTATATTAAACTCTATACAGAGAATGGTATTGAATCAAAACCCAAACTTGGAATTGAAACTTCATATTTTAACACATGATTCCCCACACCTTGGCGGTCATTTTGAGCCTATTCCCGTCCAATTCCGTGACGGGCCGTTTTGATTCTAACGAAAGCACCCTTTTTAACAGGCCGCCGACCTTGCGGGCCGTTTTTGAAGGGCTTGGGCTATCCCAGCATTCCAAGTGAATAGCTGGAAAAATTCGTCTTGGCCTGGGCTTCGAAACGCTGGCTTCGGTTTGTTCGTGCGACGTTTCTAAGCGCCTCAAATAAGGGGACGAAGTTAACTGACAGTGCTATAGCATAGGCCAGCCCCAGTTTATATTAAACTCTATACAGAGAATGGTATTGAATCAAAACCCAAACTTGGAATTGAAACTTCATATTTTAACACATGATTCCCCACACCTTGGCGGTCATTTTGAGCCTATTCCCGTCCAATTCCGTGACGGGCCGTTTTGATTCTAACGAAAGCACCCTTTTTAACAGGCCGCCGACCTTGCGGGCCGTTTTTGAAGGGCTTGGGCTATCCCAGCATTCCAAGTGAATAGCTGGAAAAATTCGTCTTGGCCTGGGCTTCGAAACGCTGGCTTCGGTTTGTTCGTGCGACGTTTCTAAGCGCCTCAAATAAGGGGACGAAGTTAACTGGCAGTGCTATAGCATAGGCCAGCCCCAGTTTATATTAAACTCTATACAGAGAATGGTATTGAATCAAAACCCAAACTTGGAATTGAAACTTCATATTTTAACACATGATTCCCCACACCTTGGCGGTCATTTTGAGCCTATTCCCGTCCAATTCCGTGACGGGCCGTTTTGATTCTAACGAAAGCACCCTTTTTAACAGGCCGCCGACCTTGCGGGCCGTTTTTGAAGGGCTTGGGCTATCCCAGCATTCCAAGTGAATAGCTGGAAAAATTCGTCTTGGCCTGGGCTTCGAAACGCTGGCTTCGGTTTGTTCGTGCGACGTTTCTAAGCGCCTCAAATAAGGGGACGAAGTTAACTGACAGTGCTATAGCATAGGCCAGCCCCAGTTTATATTAAACTCTATACAGAGAATGGTATTGAATCAAAACCCAAACTTGGAATTGAAACTTCATATTTTAACACATGATTCCCCACACCTTGGCGGTCATTTTGAGCCTATTCCCGTCCAATTCCGTGACGGGCCGTTTTGATTCTAACGAAAGCACCCTTTTTAACAGGCCGCCGACCTTGCGGGCCGTTTTTGAAGGGCTTGGGCTATCCCAGCATTCCAAGTGAATAGCTGGAAAAATTCGTCTTGGCCTGGGCTTCGAAACGCTGGCTTCGGTTTGTTCGTGCGACGTTTCTAAGCGCCTCAAATAAGGGGACGAAGTTAACTGACAGTGCTATAGCATAGGCCAGCCCCAGTTTATATTAAACTCTATACAGAGAATGGTATTGAATCAAAACCCAAACTTGGAATTGAAACTTCATATTTTAACACATGATTCCCCACACCTTGGCGGTCATTTTGAGCCTATTCCCGTCCAATTCCGTGACGGGCCGTTTTGATTCTAACGAAAGCACCCTTTTTAACAGGCCGCCGACCTTGCGGGCCGTTTTTGAAGGGCTTGGGCTATCCCAGCATTCCAAGTGAATAGCTGGAAAAATTCGTCTTGGCCTGGGCTTCGAAACGCTGGCTTCGGTTTGTTCGTGCGACGTTTCTAAGCGCCTCAAATAAGGGGACGAAGTTAACTGACAGTGCTATAGCATAGGCCAGCCCCAGTTTATATTAAACTCTATACAGAGAATTCACTACATGCATACATCCGCCATATTGGAAATTTCATATCTCAAAACGAGGCAAACATCTCTCCAGCCTTGACAGCAATGCTAAGCCTACCTGCGATAATAGGGCAGAAATTATTATTTTCAGATAAATAAATGAAAAGTAAAAAGAATTCTGATCAGTAATTGAAGGAAAATTATAAGAAAAACTATAATATAAACAATCAGACAAAATGCTTTGGTGTTTTAAAATATATATTTGATTCTCTTACATTAGATTTGAGAGGAAAACATACATGCATGCTTTGAAGCCACTACTAAGAGTGTGTCCCCCTTTTATCCTCACTATTACTGCAACACCTACAATATGTTTTCATAGTAATGGTCCTTTGGTACAGTGCAGTAGCATGAACTCTGTGTCATTCGCGAATTTTTCACACATACATGTGTTATTGGTTATTTTTACTTTGGCATTCACACCTGTCAGAGAGCTTCGCCTCGTTCTGAGGTGTGTGCGACGGTGGCGCCCCAGCCCCGTGCAAGTCGTGAATGGTATTGAATCAAAACCCAAACTTGGAATTGAAACTTCATATTTTAACACATGATTCCCCACACCTTGGCGGTCATTTTGAGCCTATTCCCGTCCAATTCCGTGACGGGCCGTTTTGATTCTAACGAAAGCACCCTTTTTAACAGGCCGCCGACCTTGCGGGCCGTTTTTGAAGGGCTTGGGCTATCCCAGCATTCCAAGTGAATAGCTGGAAAAATTCGTCTTGGCCTGGGCTTCGAAACGCTGGCTTCGGTTTGTTCGTGCGACGTTTCTAAGCGCCTCAAATAAGGGGACGAAGTTAACTGACAGTGCTATAGCATAGGCCAGCCCCAGTTTATATTAAACTCTATACAGAGAATGGTATTGAATCAAAACCCAAACTTGGAATTGAAACTTCATATTTTAACACATGATTCCCCACACCTTGGCGGTCATTTTGAGCCTATTCCCGTCCAATTCCGTGACGGGCCGTTTTGATTCTAACGAAAGCACCCTTTTTAACAGGCCGCCGACCTTGCGGGCCGTTTTTGAAGGGCTTGGGCTATCCCAGCATTCCAAGTGAATAGCTGGAAAAATTCGTCTTGGCCTGGGCTTCGAAACGCTGGCTTCGGTTTGTTCGTGCGACGTTTCTAAGCGCCTCAAATAAGGGGACGAAGTTAACTGGCAGTGCTATAGCATAGGCCAGCCCCAGTTTATATTAAACTCTATAGAGAGAATGGTATTGAATCAAAACCCAAACTTGGAATTGAAACTTCATATTTTAACACATGATTCCCCACACCTTGGCGGTCATTTTGAGCCTATTCCCGTCCAATTCCGTGACGGGCCGTTTTGATTCTAACGAAAGCACCCTTTTTAACAGGCCGCCGACCTTGCGGGCCGTTTTTGAAGGGCTTGGGCTATCCCAGCATTCCAAGTGAATAGCTGGAAAAATTCGTCTTGGCCTGGGCTTCGAAACGCTGGCTTCGGTTTGTTCGTGCGACGTTTCTAAGCGCCTCAAATAAGGGGACGAAGTTAACTGACAGTGCTATAGCATAGGCCAGCCCCAGTTTATATTAAACTCTATACAGAGAATGGTATTGAATCAAAACCCAAACTTGGAATTGAAACTTCATATTTTAACACATGATTCCCCACACCTTGGCGGTCATTTTGAGCCTATTCCCGTCCAATTCCGTGACGGGCCGTTTTGATTCTAACGAAAGCACCCTTTTTAACAGGCCGCCGACCTTGCGGGCCGTTTTTGAAGGGCTTGGGCTATCCCAGCATTCCAAGTGAATAGCTGGAAAAATTCGTCTTGGCCTGGGCTTCGAAACGCTGGCTTCGGTTTGTTCGTGCGACGTTTCTAAGCGCCTCAAATAAGGGGACGAAGTTAACTGGCAGTGCTATAGCATAGGCCAGCCCCAGTTTATATTAAACTCTATAGAGAGAATGGTATTGAATCAAAACCCAAACTTGGAATTGAAACTTCATATTTTAACACATGATTCCCCACACCTTGGCGGTCATTTTGAGCCTATTCCCGTCCAATTCCGTGACGGGCCGTTTTGATTCTAAAGAAAGCACCCTTTTTAACAGGCCGCCGACCTTGCGGGCCGTTTTTGAAGGGCTTGGGCTATCCCAGCATTCCAAGTGAATAGCTGGAAAAATTCGTCTTGGCCTGGGCTTCGAAACGCTGGCTTCGGTTTGTTCGTGCGACGTTTCTAAGCGCCTCAAATAAGGGGACGAAGTTAACTGGCAGTGCTATAGCATAGGCCAGCCCCAGTTTATATTAAACTCTATACAGAGAATGGTATTGAATCAAAACCCAAACTTGGAATTGAAACTTCATATTTTAACACATGATTCCCCACACCTTGGCGGTCATTTTGAGCCTATTCCCGTCCAATTCCGTGACGGGCCGTTTTGATTCTAACGAAAGCACCCTTTTTAACAGGCCGCCGACCTTGCGGGCCGTTTTTGAAGGGCTTGGGCTATCCCAGCATTCCAAGTGAATAGCTGGAAAAATTCGTCTTGGCCTGGGCTTCGAAACGCTGGCTTCGGTTTGTTCGTGCGACGTTTCTAAGCGCCTCAAATAAGGGGACGAAGTTAACTGACAGTGCTATAGCATAGGCCAGCCCCAGTTTATATTAAACTCTATACAGAGAATGGTATTGAATCAAAACCCAAACTTGGAATTGAAACTTCATATTTTAACACATGATTCCCCACACCTTGGCGGTCATTTTGAGCCTATTCCCGTCCAATTCCGTGACGGGCCGTTTTGATTCTAACGAAAGCACCCTTTTTAACAGGCCGCCGACCTTGCGGGCCGTTTTTGAAGGGCTTGGGCTATCCCAGCATTCCAAGTGAATAGCTGGAAAAATTCGTCTTGGCCTGGGCTTCGAAACGCTGGCTTCGGTTTGTTCGTGCGACGTTTCTAAGCGCCTCAAATAAGGGGACGAAGTTAACTGACAGTGCTATAGCATAGGCCAGCCCCAGTTTATATTAAACTCTATACAGAGAATGGTATTGAATCAAAACCCAAACTTGGAATTGAAACTTCATATTTTAACACATGATTCCCCACACCTTGGCGGTCATTTTGAGCCTATTCCCGTCCAATTCCGTGACGGGCCGTTTTGATTCTAACGAAAGCACCCTTTTTAACAGGCCGCCGACCTTGCGGGCCGTTTTTGAAGGGCTTGGGCTATCCCAGCATTCCAAGTGAATAGCTGGAAAAATTCGTCTTGGCCTGGGCTTCGAAACGCTGGCTTCGGTTTGTTCGTGCGACGTTTCTAAGCGCCTCAAATAAGGGGACGAAGTTAACTGACAGTGCTATAGCATAGGCCAGCCCCAGTTTATATTAAACTCTATACAGAGAATGGTATTGAATCAAAACCCAAACTTGGAATTGAAACTTCATATTTTAACACATGATTCCCCACACCTTGGCGGTCATTTTGAGCCTATTCCCGTCCAATTCCGTGACGGGCCGTTTTGATTCTAACGAAAGCACCCTTTTTAACAGGCCGCCGACCTTGCGGGCCGTTTTTGAAGGGCTTGGGCTATCCCAGCATTCCAAGTGAATAGCTGGAAAAATTCGTCTTGGCCTGGGCTTCGAAACGCTGGCTTCGGTTTGTTCGTGCGACGTTTCTAAGCGCCTCAAATAAGGGGACGAAGTTAACTGACAGTGCTATAGCATAGGCCAGCCCCAGTTTATATTAAACTCTATACAGAGAATGGTATTGAATCAAAACCCAAACTTGGAATTGAAACTTCATATTTTAACACATGATTCCCCACACCTTGGCGGTCATTTTGAGCCTATTCCCGTCCAATTCCGTGACGGGCCGTTTTGATTCTAACGAAAGCACCCTTTTTAACAGGCCGCCGACCTTGCGGGCCGTTTTTGAAGGGCTTGGGCTATCCCAGCATTCCAAGTGAATAGCTGGAAAAATTCGTCTTGGCCTGGGCTTCGAAACGCTGGCTTCGGTTTGTTCGTGCGACGTTTCTAAGCGCCTCAAATAAGGGGACGAAGTTAACTGACAGTGCTATAGCATAGGCCAGCCCCAGTTTATATTGAACTCTATACAGAGAATGGTATTGAATCAAAACCCAAACTTGGAATTGAAACTTCATATTTTAACACATGATTCCCCACACCTTGGCGGTCATTTTGAGCCTATTCCCGTCCAATTCCGTGACGGGCCGTTTTGATTCTAACGAAAGCACCCTTTTTAACAGGCCGCCGACCTTGCGGGCCGTTTTTGAAGGGCTTGGGCTATCCCAGCATTCCAAGTGAATAGCTGGAAAAATTCGTCTTGGCCTGGGCTTCGAAACGCTGGCTTCGGTTTGTTCGTGCGACGTTTCTAAGCGCCTCAAATAAGGGGACGAAGTTAACTGACAGTGCTATAGCATAGGCCAGCCCCAGTTTATATTAAACTCTATACAGAGAATGGTATTGAATCAAAACCCAAACTTGGAATTGAAACTTCATATTTTAACACATGATTCCCCACACCTTGGCGGTCATTTTGAGCCTATTCCCGTCCAATTCCGTGACGGGCCGTTTTGATTCTAACGAAAGCACCCTTTTTAACAGGCCGCCGACCTTGCGGGCCGTTTTTGAAGGGCTTGGGCTATCCCAGCATTCCAAGTGAATAGCTGGAAAAATTCGTCTTGGCCTGGGCTTCGAAACGCTGGCTTCGGTTTGTTCGTGCGACGTTTCTAAGCGCCTCAAATAAGGGGACGAAGTTAACTGACAGTGCTATAGCATAGGCCAGCCCCAGTTTATATTGAACTCTATACAGAGAATGGTATTGAATCAAAACCCAAACTTGGAATTGAAACTTCATATTTTAACACATGATTCCCCACACCTTGGCGGTCATTTTGAGCCTATTCCCGTCCAATTCCGTGACGGGCCGTTTTGATTCTAACGAAAGCACCCTTTTTAACAGGCCGCCGACCTTGCGGGCCGTTTTTGAAGGGCTTGGGCTATCCCAGCATTCCAAGTGAATAGCTGGAAAAATTCGTCTTGGCCTGGGCTTCGAAACGCTGGCTTCGGTTTGTTCGTGCGACGTTTCTAAGCGCCTCAAATAAGGGGACGAAGTTAACTGACAGTGCTATAGCATAGGCCAGCCCCAGTTTATATTAAACTCTATACAGAGAATGGTATTGAATCAAAACCCAAACTTGGAATTGAAACTTCATATTTTAACACATGATTCCCCACACCTTGGCGGTCATTTTGAGCCTATTCCCGTCCAATTCCGTGACGGGCCGTTTTGATTCTAACGAAAGCACCCTTTTTAACAGGCCGCCGACCTTGCGGGCCGTTTTTGAAGGGCTTGGGCTATCCCAGCATTCCAAGTGAATAGCTGGAAAAATTCGTCTTGGCCTGGGCTTCGAAACGCTGGCTTCGGTTTGTTCGTGCGACGTTTCTAAGCGCCTCAAATAAGGGGACGAAGTTAACTGACAGTGCTATAGCATAGGCCAGCCCCAGTTTATATTGAACTCTATACAGAGAATGGTATTGAATCAAAACCCAAACTTGGAATTGAAACTTCATATTTTAACACATGATTCCCCACAACCTTGGCGGTCATTTTGAGCCTATTCCCGTCCAATTCCGTGACGGGCCGTTTTGATTCTAACGAAAGCACCCTTTTTAACAGGCCGCCGACCTTGCGGGCCGTTTTTGAAGGGCTTGGGCTATCCCAGCATTCCAAGTGAATAGCTGGAAAAATTCGTCTTGGCCTGGGCTTCGAAACGCTGGCTTCGGTTTGTTCGTGCGACGTTTCTAAGCGCCTCAAATAAGGGGACGAAGTTAACTGACAGTGCTATAGCATAGGCCAGCCCCAGTTTATATTGAACTCTATACAGAGAATGGTATTGAATCAAAACCCAAACTTGGAATTGAAACTTCATATTTTTAACACATGATTCCCCACACCTTGGCGGTCATTTTGAGCCTATTCCCGTCCAATTCCGTGACGGGGCCGTTTTGATTCTAACGAAAGCACCCTTTTTAACAGGCCGCCGACCTTGCGGGCCGTTTTTGAAGGGGCTTGGGCTATCCCAGCATTCCAAGTGAATAGCTGGGAAAAATTCGTCTTGGCCTGGGCTTCGAAACGCTGGCTTCGGTTTGTTCGTGCGACGTTTCTAAGCGCCTCAAATAAGGGGGACGAAGTTAACTGACAGTGCTATAGCATAGGCCAGCCCCCAGTTTATATTAAACTCTATACAGAGAATGGTATTGAATCAAAACCAAACTTGGAATTGAAACTTCATATTTTAACACATGATTCCCCACACCTTGGCGGTCATTTTGAGCCTATTCCCGTCCAATTCCGTGACGGGCCGTTTTGATTCTAACGAAAGCACCCTTTTTAACAGGCCGCCGACCTTGCGGGCCGTTTTTGAAGGGCTTGGGCTATCCCAGCATTCCAAGTGAATAGCTGGAAAAATTCGTCTTGGCCTGGGCTTCGAAACGCTGGCTTCGGTTTGTTCGTGCGACGTTTCTAAGCGCCTCAAATAAGGGGACGAAGTTAACTGACAGTGCTATAGCATAGGCCAGCCCCAGTTTATATTGAACTCTATACAGAGAATGGTATTGAATCAAAACCCAAACTTGGAATTGAAACTTCATATTTTAACACATGATTCCCCACACCTTGGCGGTCATTTTGAGCCTATTCCCGTCCAATTCCGTGACGGGCCGTTTTGATTCTAACGAAAGCACCCTTTTTAACAGGCCGCCGACCTTGCGGGCCGTTTTTGAAGGGCTTGGGCTATCCCAGCATTCCAAGTGAATAGCTGGAAAAATTCGTCTTGGCCTGGGCTTCGAAACGCTGGCTTCGGTTTGTTCGTGCGACGTTTCTAAGCGCCTCAAATAAGGGGACGAAGTTAACTGACAGTGCTATAGCATAGGCCAGCCCCAGTTTATATTAAACTCTATACAGAGAATGGTATTGAATCAAAACCCAAACTTGGAATTGAAACTTCATATTTTAACACATGATTCCCCACACCTTGGCGGTCATTTTGAGCCTATTCCCGTCCAATTCCGTGACGGGCCGTTTTGATTCTAACGAAAGCACCCTTTTTAACAGGCCGCCGACCTTGCGGGCCGTTTTTGAAGGGCTTGGGCTATCCCAGCATTCCAAGTGAATAGCTGGAAAAATTCGTCTTGGCCTGGGCTTCGAAACGCTGGCTTCGGTTTGTTCGTGCGACGTTTCTAAGCGCCTCAAATAAGGGGACGAAGTTAACTGACAGTGCTATAGCATAGGCCAGCCCCAGTTTATATTGAACTCTATACAGAGAATGGTATTGAATCAAAACCCAAACTTGGAATTGAAACTTCATATTTTAACACATGATTCCCCACACCTTGGCGGTCATTTTGAGCCTATTCCCGTCCAATTCCGTGACGGGCCGTTTTGATTCTAACGAAAGCACCCTTTTTAACAGGCCGCCGACCTTGCGGGCCGTTTTTGAAGGGCTTGGGCTATCCCAGCATTCCAAGTGAATAGCTGGAAAAATTCGTCTTGGCCTGGGCTTCGAAACGCTGGCTTCGGTTTGTTCGTGCGACGTTTCTAAGCGCCTCAAATAAGGGGACGAAGTTAACTGACAGTGCTATAGCATAGGCCAGCCCCAGTTTATATTAAACTCTATACAGAGAATGGTATTGAATCAAAACCCAAACTTGGAATTGAAACTTCATATTTTAACACATGATTCCCCACACCTTGGCGGTCATTTTGAGCCTATTCCCGTCCAATTCCGTGACGGGCCGTTTTGATTCTAACGAAAGCACCCTTTTTAACAGGCCGCCGACCTTGCGGGCCGTTTTTGAAGGGCTTGGGCTATCCCAGCATTCCAAGTGAATAGCTGGAAAAATTCGTCTTGGCCTGGGCTTCGAAACGCTGGCTTCGGTTTGTTCGTGCGACGTTTCTAAGCGCCTCAAATAAGGGGACGAAGTTAACTGACAGTGCTATAGCATAGGCCAGCCCCAGTTTATATTGAACTCTATACAGAGAATGGTATTGAATCAAAACCCAAACTTGGAATTGAAACTTCATATTTTAACACATGATTCCCCACACCTTGGCGGTCATTTTGAGCCTATTCCCGTCCAATTCCGTGACGGGCCGTTTTGATTCTAACGAAAGCACCCTTTTTAACAGGCCGCCGACCTTGCGGGCCGTTTTTGAAGGGCTTGGGCTATCCCAGCATTCCAAGTGAATAGCTGGAAAAATTCGTCTTGGCCTGGGCTTCGAAACGCTGGCTTCGGTTTGTTCGTGCGACGTTTCTAAGCGCCTCAAATAAGGGGACGAAGTTAACTGACAGTGCTATAGCATAGGCCAGCCCCAGTTTATATTGAACTCTATACAGAGAATGGTATTGAATCAAAACCCAAACTTGGAATTGAAACTTCATATTTTAACACATGATTCCCCACACCTTGGCGGTCATTTTGAGCCTATTCCCGTCCAATTCCGTGACGGGCCGTTTTGATTCTAACGAAAGCACCCTTTTTAACAGGCCGCCGACCTTGCGGGCCGTTTTTGAAGGGCTTGGGCTATCCCAGCATTCCAAGTGAATAGCTGGAAAAATTCGTCTTGGCCTGGGCTTCGAAACGCTGGCTTCGGTTTGTTCGTGCGACGTTTCTAAGCGCCTCAAATAAGGGGACGAAGTTAACTGACAGTGCTATAGCATAGGCCAGCCCCAGTTTATATTAAACTCTATACAGAGAATGGTATTGAATCAAAACCCAAACTTGGAATTGAAACTTCATATTTTAACACATGATTCCCCACACCTTGGCGGTCATTTTGAGCCTATTCCCGTCCAATTCCGTGACGGGCCGTTTTGATTCTAACGAAAGCACCCTTTTTAACAGGCCGCCGACCTTGCGGGCCGTTTTTGAAGGGCTTGGGCTATCCCAGCATTCCAAGTGAATAGCTGGAAAAATTCGTCTTGGCCTGGGCTTCGAAACGCTGGCTTCGGTTTGTTCGTGCGACGTTTCTAAGCGCCTCAAATAAGGGGACGAAGTTAACTGACAGTGCTATAGCATAGGCCAGCCCCAGTTTATATTGAACTCTATACAGAGAATGGTATTGAATCAAAACCCAAACTTGGAATTGAAACTTCATATTTTAACACATGATTCCCCACACCTTGGCGGTCATTTTGAGCCTATTCCCGTCCAATTCCGTGACGGGCCGTTTTGATTCTAACGAAAGCACCCTTTTTAACAGGCCGCCGACCTTGCGGGCCGTTTTTGAAGGGCTTGGGCTATCCCAGCATTCCAAGTGAATAGCTGGAAAAATTCGTCTTGGCCTGGGCTTCGAAACGCTGGCTTCGGTTTGTTCGTGCGACGTTTCTAAGCGCCTCAAATAAGGGGACGAAGTTAACTGACAGTGCTATAGCATAGGCCAGCCCCAGTTTATATTAAACTCTATACAGAGAATGGTATTGAATCAAAACCCAAACTTGGAATTGAAACTTCATATTTTAACACATGATTCCCCACACCTTGGCGGTCATTTTGAGCCTATTCCCGTCCAATTCCGTGACGGGCCGTTTTGATTCTAACGAAAGCACCCTTTTTAACAGGCCGCCGACCTTGCGGGCCGTTTTTGAAGGGCTTGGGCTATCCCAGCATTCCAAGTGAATAGCTGGAAAAATTCGTCTTGGCCTGGGCTTCGAAACGCTGGCTTCGGTTTGTTCGTGCGACGTTTCTAAGCGCCTCAAATAAGGGGACGAAGTTAACTGACAGTGCTATAGCATAGGCCAGCCCCAGTTTATATTGAACTCTATACAGAGAATGGTATTGAATCAAAACCCAAACTTGGAATTGAAACTTCATATTTTAACACATGATTCCCCACACCTTGGCGGTCATTTTGAGCCTATTCCCGTCCAATTCCGTGACGGGCCGTTTTGATTCTAACGAAAGCACCCTTTTTAACAGGCCGCCGACCTTGCGGGCCGTTTTTGAAGGGCTTGGGCTATCCCAGCATTCCAAGTGAATAGCTGGAAAAATTCGTCTTGGCCTGGGCTTCGAAACGCTGGCTTCGGTTTGTTTCGTGCGACGTTTCTAAGCGCCTCAAATAAGGGGACGAAGTTAACTGACAGTGCTATAGCATAGGCCAGCCCCAGTTTATATTGAACTCTATACAGAGAATGGTATTGAATCAAAACCCAAACTTGGAATTGAAACTTCATATTTTAACACATGATTCCCCACACCTTGGCGGTCATTTTGAGCCTATTCCCGTCCAATTCCGTGACGGGCCGTTTTGATTCTAACGAAAGCACCCTTTTTAACAGGCCGCCGACCTTGCGGGCCGTTTTTGAAGGGCTTGGGCTATCCCAGCATTCCAAGTGAATAGCTGGAAAAATTCGTCTTGGCCTGGGCTTCGAAACGCTGGCTTCGGTTTGTTCGTGCGACGTTTCTAAGCGCCTCAAATAAGGGGACGAAGTTAACTGACAGTGCTATAGCATAGGCCAGCCCCAGTTTATATTAAACTCTATACAGAGAATGGTATTGAATCAAAACCCAACCTTGGAATTGAAACTTCATATTTTAACACATGATTCCCCACACCTTGGCGGTCATTTTGAGCCTATTCCCGTCCAATTCCGTGACGGGCCGTTTTGATTCTAACGAAAGCACCCTTTTTAACAGGCCGCCGACCTTGCGGGCCGTTTTTGAAGGGCTTGGGCTATCCCAGCATTCCAAGTGAATAGCTGGAAAAATTCGTCTTGGCCTGGGCTTCGAAACGCTGGCTTCGGTTTGTTCGTGCGACGTTTCTAAGCGCCTCAAATAAGGGGACGAAGTTAACTGACAGTGCTATAGCATAGGCCAGCCCCAGTTTATATTGAACTCTATACAGAGAATGGTATTGAATCAAAACCCAAACTTGGAATTGAAACTTCATATTTTAACACATGATTCCCCACACCTTGGCGGTCATTTTGAGCCTATTCCCGTCCAATTCCGTGACGGGCCGTTTTGATTCTAACGAAAGCACCCTTTTTAACAGGCCGCCGACCTTGCGGGCCGTTTTTGAAGGGCTTGGGCTATCCCAGCATTCCAAGTGAATAGCTGGAAAAATTCGTCTTGGCTGGGCTTCGAAACGCTGGCTTCGGTTTGTTCGTGCGACGTTTCTAAGCGCCTCAAATAAGGGGACGAAGTTAACTGACAGTGCTATAGCATAGGCCAGCCCCAGTTTATATTAAACTCTATACAGAGAATGGTATTGAATCAAAACCCAAACTTGGAATTGAAACTTCATATTTTAACACATGATTCCCCACACCTTGGCGGTCATTTTGAGCCTATTCCCGTCCAATTCCGTGACGGGCCGTTTTGATTCTAACGAAAGCACCCTTTTTAACAGGCCGCCGACCTTGCGGGGCCGTTTTTGAAGGGCTTGGGGCTATCCCAGCATTCCAAGTGAATAGCTGGAAAAATTCGTCTTGGCCTGGGCTTCGAAACGCTGGCTTCGGTTTGTTCGTGCGACGTTTCTAAGCGCCTCAAATAAGGGGACGAAGTTAACTGACAGTGCTATAGCATAGGCCCAGCCCCAGTTTATATTGAACTCTATACAGAGAATGGTATTGAATCAAAACCCAAACTTGGAATTGAAACTTCATATTTTAACACATGATTCCCCACACCTTGGCGGTCATTTTGAGCCTATTCCCGTCCAATTCCGTGACGGGGCCGTTTTGATTCTAACGAAAGCACCCTTTTTAACAGGCCGCCGACCTTGCGGGCCGTTTTTGAAGGGCTTGGGCTATCCCAGCATTCCAAGTGAATAGCTGGAAAAATTCGTCTTGGCCTGGGCTTCGAAACGCTGGCTTCGGTTTGTTCGTGCGACGTTTCTAAGCGCCCTCAAATAAGGGGGACGAAGTTAACTGACAGTGCTATAGCATAGGCCAGCCCCAGTTTATATTAAACTCTATACAGAGAATGGTATTGAATCAAAACCCAAACTTGGAATTGAAACTTCATATTTTAACACATGATTCCCCACACCTTGGCGGTCATTTTGAGCCTATTCCCGTCCAATTCCGTGACGGGCCGTTTTGATTCTAACGAAAGCACCCTTTTTAACAGGCCGGCCGACCTTGCGGGCCGTTTTTGAAGGGCTTGGGCTATCCCAGCATTCCAAGTGAATAGCTGGAAAAATTCGTCTTGGCCTGGGCTTCGAAACGCTGGCTTCGGTTTGTTCGTGCGACGTTTCTAAGCGCCTCAAATAAGGGGACGAAGTTAACTGACAGTGCTATAGCATAGGCCAGCCCCAGTTTATATTGAACTCTATACAGAGAATGGTATTGAATCAAAACCCAAACTTGGAATTGAAACTTCATATTTTAACACATGATTCCCCACACCTTGGCGGTCATTTTGAGCCTATTCCCGTCCAATTCCGTGACGGGCCGTTTTGATTCTAACGAAAGCACCCTTTTTAACAGGCCGCCGATCCTTGCGGGCCGTTTTTGAAGGGCTTGGGCTATCCCAGCATTCCAAGTGAATAGCTGGAAAAATTCGTCTTGGCCTGGGCTTCGAAACGCTGGCTTCGGTTTGTTCGTGCGACGTTTCTAAGCGCCTCAAATAAGGGGACGAAGTTAACTGACAGTGCTATAGCATAGGCCAGCCCCAGTTTATATTGAACTCTATACAGAGAATGGTATTGAATCAAAACCCAAACTTGGAATTGAAACTTCATATTTTAACACATGATTCCCCACACCTTGGCGGTCATTTTGAGCCTATTCCCGTCCAATTCCGTGACGGGCCGTTTTGATTCTAACGAAAGCACCCTTTTTAACAGGCCGCCGACCTTGCGGGCCGTTTTTGAAGGGCTTGGGCTATCCCAGCATTCCAAGTGAATAGCTGGAAAAATTCGTCTTGGCCTGGGCTTCGAAACGCTGGCTTCGGTTTGTTCGTGCGACGTTTCTAAGCGCCTCAAATAAGGGGACGAAGTTAACTGACAGTGCTATAGCATAGGCCAGCCCCAGTTTATATTAAACTCTATACAGAGAATGGTATTGAATCAAAACCCAAACTTGGAATTGAAACTTCATATTTTAACACATGATTCCCCACACCTTGGCGGTCATTTTGAGCCTATTCCCGTCCAATTCCGTGACGGGCCGTTTTGATTCTAACGAAAGCACCCTTTTTAACAGGCCGCCGACCTTGCGGGCCGTTTTTGAAGGGCTTGGGCTATCCCAGCATTCCAAGTGAATAGCTGGAAAAATTCGTCTTGGCCTGGGCTTCGAAACGCTGGCTTCGGTTTGTTCGTGCGACGTTTCTAAGCGCCTCAAATAAGGGGACGAAGTTAACTGACAGTGCTATAGCATAGGCCAGCCCCAGTTTATATTGAACTCTATACAGAGAATGGTATTGAATCAAAACCCAAACTTGGAATTGAAACTTCATATTTTAACACATGATTCCCCACACCTTGGCGGTCATTTTGAGCCTATTCCCGTCCAATTCCGTGACGGGCCGTTTTGATTCTAACGAAAGCACCCTTTTTAACAGGCCGCCGACCTTGCGGGCCGTTTTTGAAGGGCTTGGGCTATCCCAGCATTCCAAGTGAATAGCTGGAAAAATTCGTCTTGGCCTGGGCTTCGAAACGCTGGCTTCGGTTTGTTCGTGCGACGTTTCTAAGCGCCTCAAATAAGGGGACGAAGTTAACTGACAGTGCTATAGCATAGGCCAGCCCCAGTTTATATTAAACTCTATACAGAGAATGGTATTGAATCAAAACCCAAACTTGGAATTGAAACTTCATATTTTAACACATGATTCCCCACACCTTGGCGGTCATTTTGAGCCTATTCCCGTCCAATTCCGTGACGGGCCGTTTTGATTCTAACGAAAGCACCCTTTTTAACAGGCCGCCGACCTTGCGGGCCGTTTTTGAAGGGCTTGGGCTATCCCAGCATTCCAAGTGAATAGCTGGAAAAATTCGTCTTGGCCTGGGCTTCGAAACGCTGGCTTCGGTTTGTTCGTGCGACGTTTCTAAGCGCCTCAAATAAGGGGACGAAGTTAACTGACAGTGCTATAGCATAGGCCAGCCCCAGTTTATATTGAACTCTATACAGAGAATGGTATTGAATCAAAACCCAAACTTGGAATTGAAACTTCATATTTTAACACATGATTCCCCACACCTTGGCGGTCATTTTGAGCCTATTCCCGTCCAATTCCGTGACGGGCCGTTTTGATTCTAACGAAAGCACCCTTTTTAACAGGCCGCCGACCTTGCGGGCCGTTTTTGAAGGGCTTGGGCTATCCCAGCATTCCAAGTGAATAGCTGGAAAAATTCGTCTTGGCCTGGGCTTCGAAACGCTGGCTTCGGTTTGTTCGTGCGACGTTTCTAAGCGCCTCAAATAAGGGGACGAAGTTAACTGACAGTGCTATAGCATAGGCCAGCCCCAGTTTATATTAAACTCTATACAGAGAATGGTATTGAATCAAAACCCAAACTTGGAATTGAAACTTCATATTTTAACACATGATTCCCCACACCTTGGCGGTCATTTTGAGCCTATTCCCGTCCAATTCCGTGACGGGCCGTTTTGATTCTAACGAAAGCACCCTTTTTAACAGGCCGCCGACCTTGCGGGCCGTTTTTGAAGGGCTTGGGCTATCCCAGCATTCCAAGTGAATAGCTGGAAAAATTCGTCTTGGCCTGGGCTTCGAAACGCTGGCTTCGGTTTGTTCGTGCGACGTTTCTAAGCGCCTCAAATAAGGGGACGAAGTTAACTGACAGTGCTATAGCATAGGCCAGCCCCAGTTTATATTGAACTCTATACAGAGAATGGTATTGAATCAAAACCCAAACTTGGAATTGAAACTTCATATTTTAACACATGATTCCCCACACCTTGGCGGTCATTTTGAGCCTATTCCCGTCCAATTCCGTGACGGGCCGTTTTGATTCTAACGAAAGCACCCTTTTTAACAGGCCGCCGACCTTGCGGGCCGTTTTTGAAGGGCTTGGGCTATCCCAGCATTCCAAGTGAATAGCTGGAAAAATTCGTCTTGGCCTGGGCTTCGAAACGCTGGCTTCGGTTTGTTCGTGCGACGTTTCTAAGCGCCTCAAATTAGGGGACGAAGTTAACTGACAGTGCTATAGCATAGGCCAGCCCCAGTTTATATTAAACTCTATACAGAGAATGGTATTGAATCAAAACCCAAACTTGGAATTGAAACTTCATATTTTAACACATGATTCCCCACACCTTGGCGGTCATTTTGAGCCTATTCCCGTCCAATTCCGTGACGGGCCGTTTTGATTCTAACGAAAGCACCCTTTTTAACAGGCCGCCGACCTTGCGGGCCGTTTTTGAAGGGCTTGGGCTATCCCAGCATTCCAAGTGAATAGCTGGAAAAATTCGTCTTGGCCTGGGCTTCGAAACGCTGGCTTCGGTTTGTTCGTGCGACGTTTCTAAGCGCCTCAAATAAGGGGACGAAGTTAACTGGCAGTGCTATAGCATAGGCCAGCCCCAGTTTATATTGAACTCTATACAGAGAATGGTATTGAATCAAAACCCAAACTTGGAATTGAAACTTCATATTTTAACACATGATTCCCCACACCTTGGCGGTCATTTTGAGCCTATTCCCGTCCAATTCCGTGACGGGCCGTTTTGATTCTAACGAAAGCACCCTTTTTAACAGGCCGCCGACCTTGCGGGCCGTTTTTGAAGGGCTTGGGCTATCCCAGCATTCCAAGTGAATAGCTGGAAAAATTCGTCTTGGCCTGGGCTTCGAAACGCTGGCTTCGGTTTGTTCGTGCGACGTTTCTAAGCGCCTCAAATAAGGGGACGAAGTTAACTGACAGTGCTATAGCATAGGCCAGCCCCAGTTTATATTGAACTCTATACAGAGAATGGTATTGAATCAAAACCCAAACTTGGAATTGAAACTTCATATTTTAACACATGATTCCCCACACCTTGGCGGTCATTTTGAGCCTATTCCCGTCCAATTCCGTGACGGGCCGTTTTGATTCTAACGAAAGCACCCTTTTTAACAGGCCGCCGACCTTGCGGGCCGTTTTTGAAGGGCTTGGGCTATCCCAGCATTCCAAGTGAATAGCTGGAAAAATTCGTCTTGGCCTGGGCTTCGAAACGCTGGCTTCGGTTTGTTCGTGCGACGTTTCTAAGCGCCTCAAATAAGGGGACGAAGTTAACTGACAGTGCTATAGCATAGGCCAGCCCCAGTTTATATTAAACTCTATACAGAGAATGGTATTGAATCAAAACCCAAACTTGGAATTGAAACTTCATATTTTAACACATGATTCCCCACACCTTGGCGGTCATTTTGAGCCTATTCCCGTCCAATTCCGTGACGGGCCGTTTTGATTCTAACGAAAGCACCCTTTTTAACAGGCCGCCGACCTTGCGGGCCGTTTTTGAAGGGCTTGGGCTATCCCAGCATTCCAAGTGAATAGCTGGAAAAATTCGTCTTGGCCTGGGCTTCGAAACGCTGGCTTCGGTTTGTTCGTGCGACGTTTCTAAGCGCCTCAAATAAGGGGACGAAGTTAACTGACAGTGCTATAGCATAGGCCAGCCCCAGTTTATATTGAACTCTATACAGAGAATGGTATTGAATCAAAACCCAAACTTGGAATTGAAACTTCATATTTTAACACATGATTCCCCACACCTTGGCGGTCATTTTGAGCCTATTCCCGTCCAATTCCGTGACGGGCCGTTTTGATTCTAACGAAAGCACCCTTTTTAACAGGCCGCCGACCTTGCGGGCCGTTTTTGAAGGGCTTGGGCTATCCCAGCATTCCAAGTGAATAGCTGGAAAAATTCGTCTTGGCCTGGGCTTCGAAACGCTGGCTTCGGTTTGTTCGTGCGACGTTTCTAAGCGCCTCAAATAAGGGGACGAAGTTAACTGACAGTGCTATAGCATAGGCCAGCCCCAGTTTATATTAAACTCTATACAGAGAATGGTATTGAATCAAAACCCAAACTTGGAATTGAAACTTCATATTTTAACACATGATTCCCCACACCTTGGCGGTCATTTTGAGCCTATTCCCGTCCAATTCCGTGACGGGCCGTTTTGATTCTAACGAAAGCACCCTTTTTAACAGGCCGCCGACCTTGCGGGCCGTTTTTGAAGGGCTTGGGCTATCCCAGCATTCCAAGTGAATAGCTGGAAAAATTCGTCTTGGCCTGGGCTTCGAAACGCTGGCTTCGGTTTGTTCGTGCGACGTTTCTAAGCGCCTCAAATAAGGGGACGAAGTTAACTGACAGTGCTATAGCATAGGCCAGCCCCAGTTTATATTGAACTCTATACAGAGAATGGTATTGAATCAAAACCCAAACTTGGAATTGAAACTTCATATTTTAACACATGATTCCCCACACCTTGGCGGTCATTTTGAGCCTATTCCCGTCCAATTCCGTGACGGGCCGTTTTGATTCTAACGAAAGCACCCTTTTTAACAGGCCGCCGACCTTGCGGGCCGTTTTTGAAGGGCTTGGGCTATCCCAGCATTCCAAGTGAATAGCTGGAAAAATTCGTCTTGGCCTGGGCTTCGAAACGCTGGCTTCGGTTTGTTCGTGCGACGTTTCTAAGCGCCTCAAATAAGGGGACGAAGTTAACTGACAGTGCTATAGCATAGGCCAGCCCCAGTTTATATTAAACTCTATACAGAGAATGGTATTGAATCAAAACCCAAACTTGGAATTGAAACTTCATATTTTAACACATGATTCCCCACACCTTGGCGGTCATTTTGAGCCTATTCCCGTCCAATTCCGTGACGGGCCGTTTTGATTCTAACGAAAGCACCCTTTTTAACAGGCCGCCGACCTTGCGGGCCGTTTTTGAAGGGCTTGGGCTATCCCAGCATTCCAAGTGAATAGCTGGAAAAATTCGTCTTGGCCTG
>OW387138.1:6028811-6081091 GCA_936440205.1 Lepidonotus clava
GGGGTGCGCACTGCTGCATGACATTTCTGACTTCTTGGTTAGACACCTTTCCCGTCTGCAGCAGGAAAACGGTGGATATATAAGGGCGCAGTGGGTGTTACACAGCGGGTGGTCACCAGTGGGTCTAGTAATGACAGGACGCTTTGTACATAAGAAAGTTGTACTTGAAAAAAGTTACCGACTGGCTGGTCCTATGGCCCCAGGTTCTTACAGAAACAAAACACGACGGCAACAGTTCTAGTAATGATAGGACGCTTTGTACTTAAGAAAGTTCTTCTGGAAAAAAGGTACCGTCTGGCTGGTCCTATGGCCCCAGGTTCTTACAGAAACAAAACACGACGACAACGACGGGTGTGTGCATGGCACGAACCAAACTAGTTCGGCGTGACACCAGAAGGGGGTGCGCACTGCTGCATGACATTTCTGACTTCTTGGTTAGACACCTTTCCCGTCTGCAGCAGGAAAACGGTGGATATATAAGGGCGCAGTGGGTGTTACACAGCGGGTGGTCACCAGTGGGTCTAGTAATGAAATTACGCTTTGTACTTAAGAAAGGTCTTCTGGAAAAAGGTACCGACTGGCTGGTCCTATGGCCCCAGGTTCTTACAGAAACAAAACACGACGGCAACAGTTCTAGTAATGATAGAACGCTTTGTACTTAAGAAAGTTCTTCTGGAAAAAAGGTACCGACTGGCTGGTCCTATGGCCCCAGGTTCTTACAGAAACAAAACACGGCCGACAACGACGGTGTGTGCATGGCACGAACCAAACTAGTTCGGCGTGACACCAGAAGGGGGTGCGCACTGCTGCATGACATTTCTGACTTCTGGGTTAGACACCTTTCCGTCTGCAGCAGGAAAACGGTGGATATATAAGGGCGCAGTGGGTGTTACACAGCGGGTGGTCACCAGTGGGTCTAGTAATGACAGGACGCTTTGTACATAAGAAAGTTGTACTTGAAAAAAGTTACCGACTGGCTGGTCCTATGGCCCCAGGTTCTTACAGAAACAAAACACGACGACAACGACGGTGTGTGCATGGCACGAACCAAACTAGTTCGGCGTGACACCAGAAGGGGGTGCGCACTGCTGCATGACATTTCTGACTTCTTGGTTAGACACCTTTCCCGTCTGCAGCAGGAAAACGGTGGATATATAAGGGCGCAGTGGGTGTTACACAGCGGGTGGTCACCAGTGGGTCTAGTAATGACAGGACGCTTTGTACATAAGAAAGTTGTACTTGAAAAAAGTTACCGACTGGCTGGTCCTATGGCCCCAGGTTCTTACAGAAACAAAACACGACGGCAACAGTTCTAGTAATGATAGGACGCTTTGTACTTAAGAAAGTTCTTCTGGAAAAAAGGTACCGTCTGGCTGGTCCTATGGCCCCAGGTTCTTACAGAAACAAAACACGACGACAACGACGGTGTGTGCATGGCACGAACCAAACTAGTTCCGCGTGACACCAGAAGGGGTGTGCGCACTGCTGCATGACATTTCTGACTTCTTGGTTAGACACCTTTCCCGTCTGCAGCAGGAAAACGGTGGATATATAAGGGCGCAGTGGGTGTTACACAGCGGGTGGTCACCAGTGGGTCTAGTAATGACAGGACGCTTTGTACATAAGAAGTTGTACTTGAAAAAAGTTACCGACTGGCTGGTCCTATGGCCCCAGGTTCTTACAGAAACAAAACACGACGGCAACAGTTCTAGTAATGATAGGACGCTTTGTACTTAGAAAGTTCTTCTGGAAAAAAGGTACCGACTGGCTGGTCCTATGGCCCCAGGTTCTTACAGAAACAAAACACGACGACAACGACGGTGTGTGCATGGCACGAACCAAACTAGTTCGGCGTGACACCAGAAGGGGGTGCGCACTGCTGCATGACATTTCTGACTTCTTGGTTAGACACCTTTCCCGTCTGCAGCAGGAAAACGGTGGATATATAAGGGCGCAGTGGGTGTTACACAGCGGGTGGTCACCAGTGGGTCTAGTAATGACAGGACGCTTTGTACATAAGAAAGTTGTACTTGAAAAAAGGTACCGACTGGCTGGTCCTATGGCCCCAGGTTCTTACAGAAACAAAACACGACGGCAACAGTTCTAGTAATGATAGGACGCTTTGTACTTAAGAAAGTTCTTCTGGAAAAAAGGTACCGTCTGGCTGGTCCTATGGCCCCAGGTTCTTACAGAAACAAAACACGACGACAACGACGGTGTGTGCATGGCACGAACCAAACTAGTTCGGCGTGACACCAGAAGGGGGTGCGCACTGCTGCATGACATTTCTGACTTCTTGGTTAGACACCTTTCCCGTCTGCAGCAGGAAAACGGTGGATATATAAGGGCGCAGTGGGTGTTACACAGCGGGTGGTCACCAGTGGGTCTAGTAATGACAGGACGCTTTGTACATAAGAAAGTTGTACTTGAAAAAAGTTACCGACTGGCTGGTCCTATGGCCCCAGGTTCTTACAGAAACAAAACACGACGGCAAACAGTTCTAGTAATGATAGGACGCTTTGTACTTCTGGAAAAAAGGTACCGTCTGGCTGGTCCTATGGCCCCAGGTTCTTACAGAAACAAAACACGACGACAACGACGGTGTGTGCATGGCACGAACCAAACTAGTTCGGCGTGACACCAGAAGGGGGGTGCGCACTGCTGCATGACATTTCTGACTTCTTGGTTAGACACCTTTCCCGTCTGCAGCAGGAAAACGGTGGATATATAAGGGCGCAGTGGGTGTTACACAGCGGGTGGTCACCAGTGGGTCTAGTAATGAAATTACGCTTTGTACTTAAGAAAGGTCTTCTGGAAAAAAGGTACCAACTGGCTGGTCCTATGGCCCCAGGTTCTTACAGAAACAAAACACGACGGCAACAGTTCTAGTAATGATAGGACGCTTTGTACTTAAGAAAGTTCTTCTGGAAAAAAGGTACCGACTGGCTGGTCCTATGGCCCCAGGTTCTTACAGAAACAAAACACGCCGACAACGACGGTGTGTGCATGGCACGAACCAAACTAGTTCGGCGTGACACCAGAAGGGGGTGCGCACTGCTGCATGACATTTCTGACTTCTGGTTAGACACCTTTCCCGTCTGCAGCAGGAAAACGGTGGATATATAAGGGCGCAGTGGGTGTTTACACAGCGGGTGGTCACCAGTGGGTCTAGTAATGACAGGACGCTTTGTACATAAGAAAGTTGTACTTGAAAAAAGTTACCGACTGGCTGGTCCTATGGCCCCAGGTTCTTACAGAAACAAAACACGACGACAACGACGGTGGTGTGCATGGCACGAACCAAACTAGTTCGGCGTGACACCAGAAGGGGGGTGCGCACTGCTGCATGACATTTCTGACTTCTTGGTTAGACACCTTTCCCGTCTGCAGCAGGAAAACGGTGGATATATAAGGGCGCAGTGGGTGTTACACAGCGGGTGGTCACCAGTGGGTCTAGTAATGACAGGACGCTTTGTACATAAGAAAGTTGTACTTGAAAAAAGGTACCGACTGGCTGGTCCTATGGCCCCAGGTTCTTACAGAAACAAAACACGACGGCAACAGTTCTAGTAATGATAGGACGCTTTGTACTTAAGAAAGTTCTTCTGGAAAAAAGGTACCGTCTGGCTGGTCCTATGGCCCCCAGGTTCTTACAGAAACAAAACACGACGACAACGACGGTGTGTGCATGGCACGAACCAAACTAGTTCGGCGTGACACCAGAAGGGGGTGCGCACTGCTGCATGACATTTCTGACTTCTTGGTTAGACACCTTTCCCGTCTGCAGCAGGAAAACGGTGGATATATAAGGGCGCAGTGGGTGTTACACAGCGGGTGGTCACCAGTGGGTCTAGTAATGACAGGACGCTTTGTACATAAGAAAGTTGTACTTGAAAAAAGTTACCGACTGGCTGGTCCTATGGCCCCAGGTTCTTACAGAAACAAAACACGACGGCAACAGTTCTAGTAATGATAGGACGCTTTGTACTTAAGAAAGTTCTTCTGGAAAAAGGTACCGTCTCGGCTGGTCCTATGGCCCCAGGTTCTTACAGAAACAAAACACGACGACAACGACGGTGTGTGCATGGCACGAACCAAACTAGTTCGGCGTGACACCAGAAGGGGGTGCGCACTGCTGCATGGACATTTCTGACTTCTTGGTTAGACACCTTTCCCGTCTGCAGGAGGAAAACGGTGGATATATAAGGGCGCAGTGGGTGTTACACAGCGGGTGGTCACCAGTGGGTCTAGTAATGACAGGACGCTTTGTACATAAGAAAGTTGTACTTGAAAAAAGGTACCGACTGGCTGGTCCTATGGCCCCAGGTTCTTACAGAAACAAAACACGACGGCAACAGTTCTAGTAATGATAGGACGCTTTGTACTTAAGAAAGTTCTTCTGGAAAAAAGTTACCGACTGGCTGGTCCTATGGCCCCAGGTTCTTACAGAAACAAAACACGACGACAACGACGGTGTGTGCATGCACGAACCAAACTAGTTCGGCGTGACACCAGAAGGGGGTGCGCACTGCTGCATGACATTTCTGACTTCTTGGTTAGACACCTTTCCCGTCTGCAGCAGGAAAACGGTGGATATATAAGGGCGCAGGGGGTGTTACACAGCGGGTGGTCACCAGTGGGTCTAGTAATGACAGGACGCTTTGTACATAAGAAAGTTGTACTTGAAAAAAGTTACCGACTGGCTGGTCCTATGGCCCCAGGTTCTTACAGAAACAAAACACGACGACAACGACGGTGTGTGCATGGCACGAACCAAACTAGTTCGGCGTGACACCAGAAGGGGGTGCGCACTGCTGCATGACATTTCTGACTTCTTGGTTAGACACCTTTCCCGTCTGCAGCAGGAAAACGGTGGATATATAAGGGCGCAGTGGGTGTTACACAGCGGGTGGTCACATTGGGTCTAGTAATGACAGGACGCTTTGTACATAAGAAAGTTGTACTTGAAAAAAGGTACCGACTGGCTGGTCCTATGGCCCCAGGTTCTTACAGAAACAAAACACGACGGCAACAGTTCTAGTAATGATAGGACGCTTTGTACTTAAGAAAGTTCTTCTGGAAAAAAGGTACCGTCTGGCTGGTCCTATGGCCCCAGGTTCTTACAGAAACAAAACACGACGACAACGACGGTGTGTGGCATGGCACGAACCAAACTAGTTCGGCGTGACACCAGAAGGGGGTGCGCACTGCTGCATGACATTTCTGACTTCTTGGTTAGACACCTTTCCCGTCTGCAGCAGGAAAACGGTGGATATATAAGGGCGCAGTGGGTGTTACACAGCGGGTGGTCACCAGTGGGTCTAGTAATGACAGGACGCTTTGTACATAAGAAAGTTGTACTTGAAAAAAGTTACCGACTGGCTGGTCCTATGGCCCCAGGTTCTTACAGAAACAAAACACGACGGCAACAGTTCTAGTAATGATAGGACGCTTTGTACTTAAGAAAGTTCTTCTGGAAAAAAGGTACCGTCTGGCTGGTCCTATGGCCCCAGGTTCTTACAGAAACAAAACACGACGACAACGACGGTGTGTGCATGGCACGAACCAAACTAGTTCGGCGTGACACCAGAAGGGGGTGCGCACTGCTGCATGACATTTCTGACTTCTTGGTTAGACACCTTTCCCGTCTGCAGGAGGAAAACGGTGGATATATAAGGGCGCAGTGGGTGTTACACAGCGGGTGGTCACCAGTGGGTCTAGTAATGACAGGACGCTTTGTACATAAGAAAGTTGTACTTGAAAAAAGGTACCGACTGGCTGGTCCTATGGCCCCAGGTTCTTACAGAAACAAAACACGACGGCAACAGTTCTAGTAATGATAGGACGCTTTGTACTTAAGAAAGTTCTTCTGGAAAAAAGGTACCGACTGGCTGGTCCTATGGCCCCAGGTTCTTACAGAAACAAAACACGACGACAACGACGGTGTGTGCATGGCACGAACCAAACTAGTTCGGCGTGACACCAGAAGGGGGTGCGCACTGCTGCATGACATTTCTGACTTCTTGGTTAGACACCTTTCCCGTCTGCAGCAGGAAAACGGTGGATATATAAGGGCGCAGTGGGTGTTACACAGCGGGTGGTCACCAGTGGGTCTAGTAATGACAGGACGCTTTGTACATAAGAAAGTTGTACTTGAAAAAAGGTACCGACTGGCTGGTCCTATGGCCCCAGGTTCTTACAGAAACAAAACACGACGGCAACAGTTCTAGTAATGATAGGACGCTTTGTACTTAAGAAAGTTCTTCTGGAAAAAAGGTACCGTCTGGCTGGTCCTATGGCCCACAGGTTCTTACAGAAACAAAACACGACGACAACGACGGTGTGTGCATGGCACGAACCAAACTAGTTCGGCGTGACACCAGAAGGGGGTGCGCACTGCTGCATGACATTTCTGACTTCTTGGTTAGACACCTTTCCCGTCTGCAGCAGGAAAACGATGGATATATAAGGGCGCAGTGGGTGTTACACAGCGGGTGGTCACCAGTGGGTCTAGTAATGACAGGACGCTTTGTACATAAGAAAGTTGTACTTGAAAAAAGTTACCGACTGGCTGGTCCTATGGCCCCAGGTTCTTACAGAAACAAAACACGACGGCAACAGTTCTAGTAATGATAGGACGCTTTGTACTTAAGAAAGTTCTTCTGGAAAAAAGGTACCGTCTGGCTGGTCCTATGGCCCCAGGTTCTTACAGAAACAAAACACGACGACAACGACGGTGTGTGCATGGCACGAACCAAACTAGTTCGGCGTGACACCAGAAGGGGGTGCGCACTGCTGCATGACATTTCTGACTTCTTGGTTAGACACCTTTCCCGTCTGCAGCAGGAAAACGGTGGATATATAAGGGCGCAGTGGGTGTTACACAGCGGGTGGTCACCAGTGGGTCTAGTAATGAAATTACGCTTTGTACTTAAGAAAGGTCTTCTGGAAAAAAGGTACCGACTGGCTGGTCCTATGGCCCCAGGTTCTTACAGAAACAAAACACGACGGCAACAGTTCTAGTAATGATAGAACGCTTTGTACTTAAGAAAGTTCTTCTGGAAAAAAGGTACCGACTGGCTGGTCCTATGGCCCCAGGTTCTTACAGAAACAAAACACGCCGACAACGACGGTGTGTGCATGGCACGAACCAAACTAGTTCGGCGTGACACCAGAAGGGGGTGCGCACTGCTGCATGACATTTCTGACTTCTGGGTTAGACACCTTTCCCGTCTGCAGCAGGAAAACGGTGGATATATAAGGGCGCAGTGGGTGTTACACAGCGGGTGGTCACCAGTGGGTCTAGTAATGACAGGACGCTTTGTACATAAGAAAGTTGTACTTGAAAAAAGTTACCGACTGGCTGGTCCTATGGCCCCAGGTTCTTACAGAAACAAAACACGACGACAACGACGGTGTGTGCATGGCACGAACCAAACTAGTTCGGCGTGACACCAGAAGGGGGTGCGCACTGCTGCATGACATTTCTGACTTCTTGGTTAGACACCTTTCCCGTCTGCAGCAGGAAAACGGTGGATATATAAGGGCGCAGTGGGTGTTACACAGCGGGTGGTCACCAGTGGGTCTAGTAATGACAGGACGCTTTGTACATAAGAAAGTTGTACTTGAAAAAAGTTACCGACTGGCTGGTCCTATGGCCCCAGGTTCTTACAGAAACAAAACACGACGGCAACAGTTCTAGTAATGATAGGACGC
The DNA here is from genome assembly GCA_936440205.1 of Lepidonotus clava. Classification (NCBI taxonomy): domain Eukaryota; kingdom Metazoa; phylum Annelida; class Polychaeta; order Phyllodocida; family Polynoidae; genus Lepidonotus; species Lepidonotus clava. The sequence continues at coordinate 6,036,528 of OW387138.1, forward strand.
TTTGTACTTAAGAAAGTTCTTCTGGAAAAAAGGTACCGTCTGGCTGGTCCTATGGCCCCAGGTTCTTACAGAAACAAAACACGACGACAACGACGGTGTGTGCATGGCACGAACCAAACTAGTTCGGCGTGACACCAGAAGGGGGTGCGCACTGCTGCATGACATTTCTGACTTCTTGGTTAGACACCTTTCCCGTCTGCAGCAGGAAAACGGTGGATATATAAGGGCGCAGTGGGTGTTACACAGCGGGTGGTCACCAGTGGGTCTAGTAATGAAATTACGCTTTGTACTTAAGAAAGGTCTTCTGGAAAAAAGGTACCGACTGGCTGGTCCTATGGCCCCAGGTTCTTACAGAAACAAAACACGACGGCAACAGTTCTAGTAATGATAGAACGCTTTGTACTTAAGAAAGTTCTTCTGGAAAAAAGGTACCGACTGGCTGGTCCTATGGCCCCAGGTTCTTACAGAAACAAAACACGCCGACAACGACGGTGTGTGCATGGCACGAACCAAACTAGTTCGGCGTGACACCAGAAGGGGGTGCGCACTGCTGCATGACATTTCTGACTTCTGGGTTAGACACCTTTCCCGTCTGCAGCAGGAAAACGGTGGATATATAAGGGCGCAGTGGGTGTTACACAGCGGGTGGTCACCAGTGGGTCTAGTAATGACAGGACGCTTTGTACATAAGAAAGTTGTACTTGAAAAAAGTTACCGACTGGCTGGTCCTATGGCCCCAGGTTCTTACAGAAACAAAACACGACGACAACGACGGTGTGTGCATGGCACGAACCAAACTAGTTCGGCGTGACACCAGAAGGGGGTGCGCACTGCTGCATGACATTTCTGACTTCTTGGTTAGACACCTTTCCCGTCTGCAGCAGGAAAACGGTGGATATATAAGGGCGCAGTGGGTGTTACACAGCGGGTGGTCACCAGTGGGTCTAGTAATGACAGGACGCTTTGTACATAAGAAAGTTGTACTTGAAAAAAGTTACCGACTGGCTGGTCCTATGGCCCCAGGTTCTTACAGAAACAAAACACGACGGCAACAGTTCTAGTAATGATAGGACGCTTTGTACTTAAGAAAGTTCTTCTGGAAAAAAGGTACCGTCTGGCTGGTCCTATGGCCCCAGGTTCTTACAGAAACAAAACACGACGACAACGACGGTGTGTGCATGGCACGAACCAAACTAGTTCCGCGTGACACCAGAAGGGGGTGCGCACTGCTGCATGACATTTCTGACTTCTTGGTTAGACACCTTTCCCGTCTGCAGCAGGAAAACGGTGGATATATAAGGGCGCAGTGGGTGTTACACAGCGGGTGGTCACCAGTGGGTCTAGTAATGACAGGACGCTTTGTACATAAGAAAGTTGTACTTGAAAAAAGGTACCGACTGGCTGGTCCTATGGCCCCAGGTTCTTACAGAAACAAAACACGACGGCAACAGTTCTAGTAATGATAGGACGCTTTGTACTTAAGAAAGTTCTTCTGGAAAAAAGGTACCGACTGGCTGGTCCTATGGCCCCAGGTTCTTACAGAAACAAAACACGACGACAACGACGGTGTGTGCATGGCACGAACCAAACTAGTTCGGCGTGACACCAGAAGGGGGTGCGCACTGCTGCATGACATTTCTGACTTCTTGGTTAGACACCTTTCCCGTCTGCAGCAGGAAAACGGTGGATATATAAGGGCGCAGTGGGTGTTACACAGCGGGTGGTCACCAGTGGGTCTAGTAATGACAGGACGCTTTGTACATAAGAAAGTTGTACTTGAAAAAAGGTACCGACTGGCTGGTCCTATGGCCCCAGGTTCTTACAGAAACAAAACACGACGGCAACAGTTCTAGTAATGATAGGACGCTTTGTACTTAAGAAAGTTCTTCTGGAAAAAAGGTACCGTCTGGCTGGTCCTATGGCCCCAGGTTCTTACAGAAACAAAACACGACGACAACGACGGTGTGTGCATGGCACGAACCAAACTAGTTCGGCGTGACACCAGAAGGGGGTGCGCACTGCTGCATGACATTTCTGACTTCTTGGTTAGACACCTTTCCCGTCTGCAGCAGGAAAACGATGGATATATAAGGGCGCAGTGGGTGTTACACAGCGGGTGGTCACCAGTGGGTCTAGTAATGACAGGACGCTTTGTACATAAGAAAGTTGTACTTGAAAAAAGTTACCGACTGGCTGGTCCTATGGCCCCAGGTTCTTACAGAAACAAAACACGACGGCAACAGTTCTAGTAATGATAGGACGCTTTGTACTTCTGGAAAAAAGGTACCGTCTGGCTGGTCCTATGGCCCCAGGTTCTTACAGAAACAAAACACGACGACAACGACGGTGTGTGCATGGCACGAACCAAACTAGTTCGGCGTGACACCAGAAGGGGGTGCGCACTGCTGCATGACATTTCTGACTTCTTGGTTAGACACCTTTCCCGTCTGCAGCAGGAAAACGGTGGATATATAAGGGCGCAGTGGGTGTTACACAGCGGGTGGTCACCAGTGGGTCTAGTAATGAAATTACGCTTTGTACTTAAGAAAGGTCTTCTGGAAAAAAGGTACCAACTGGCTGGTCCTATGGCCCCAGGTTCTTACAGAAACAAAACACGACGGCAACAGTTCTAGTAATGATAGGACGCTTTGTACTTAAGAAAGTTCTTCTGGAAAAAAGGTACCGACTGGCTGGTCCTATGGCCCCAGGTTCTTACAGAAACAAAACACGCCGACAACGACGGTGTGTGCATGGCACGAACCAAACTAGTTCGGCGTGACACCAGAAGGGGGTGCGCACTGCTGCATGACATTTCTGACTTCTGGGTTAGACACCTTTCCCGTCTGCAGCAGGAAAACGGTGGATATATAAGGGCGCAGTGGGTGTTACACAGCGGGTGGTCACCAGTGGGTCTAGTAATGACAGGACGCTTTGTACATAAGAAAGTTGTACTTGAAAAAAGTTACCGACTGGCTGGTCCTATGGCCCCAGGTTCTTACAGAAACAAAACACGACGACAACGACGGTGTGTGCATGGCACGAACCAAACTAGTTCGGCGTGACACCAGAAGGGGGTGCGCACTGCTGCATGACATTTCTGACTTCTTGGTTAGACACCTTTCCCGTCTGCAGCAGGAAAACGGTGGATATATAAGGGCGCAGTGGGTGTTACACAGCGGGTGGTCACCAGTGGGTCTAGTAATGACAGGACGCTTTGTACATAAGAAAGTTGTACTTGAAAAAAGTTACCGACTGGCTGGTCCTATGGCCCCAGGTTCTTACAGAAACAAAACACGACGGCAACAGTTCTAGTAATGATAGGACGCTTTGTACTTAAGAAAGTTCTTCTGGAAAAAAGGTACCGTCTGGCTGGTCCTATGGCCCCAGGTTCTTACAGAAACAAAACACGACGACAACGACGGTGTGTGCATGGCACGAACCAAACTAGTTCGGCGTGACACCAGAAGGGGGTGCGCACTGCTGCATGACATTTCTGACTTCTTGGTTAGACACCTTTCCCGTCTGCAGCAGGAAAACGGTGGATATATAAGGGCGCAGTGGGTGTTACACAGCGGGTGGTCACCAGTGGGTCTAGTAATGACAGGACGCTTTGTAAATAAGAAAGTTGTACTTGAAAAAAGTTACCGACTGGCTGGTCCTATGGCCCCAGGTTCTTACAGAAACAAAACACGACGGCAACAGTTCTAGTAATGATAGGACGCTTTATACTTAAGAAAGTTCATCTGGAAAAAAGGTACCGTCTGGCTGGTCCTATGGCCCCAGGTTCTTACAGAAACAAAACACGACGACAACGACGGTGTGTGCATGGCACGAACCAAACTAGTTCGGCGTGACACCAGAAGGGGGTGCGCACTGCTGCATGACATTTCTGACTTCTTGGTTAGACACCTTTCCCGTCTGCAGGAGGAAAACGGTGGATATATAAGGGCGCAGTGGGTGTTACACAGCGGGTGGTCACCAGTGGGTCTAGTAATGACAGGACGCTTTGTACATAAGAAAGTTGTACTTGAAAAAAGGTACCGACTGGCTGGTCCTATGGCCCCAGGTTCTTACAGAAACAAAACACGACGGCAACAGTTCTAGTAATGATAGGACGCTTTGTACTTAAGAAAGTTCTTCTGGAAAAAAGGTACCGACTGGCTGGTCCTATGGCCCCAGGTTCTTACAGAAACAAAACACGACGACAACGACGGTGTGTGCATGGCACGAACCAAACTAGTTCGGCGTGACACCAGAAGGGGGTGCGCACTGCTGCATGACATTTCTGACTTCTTGGTTAGACACCTTTCCCGTCTGCAGCAGGAAAACGGTGGATATATAAGGGCGCAGGGGGTGTTACACAGCGGGTGGTCACCAGTGGGTCTAGTAATGACAGGACGCTTTGTACATAAGAAAGTTGTACTTGAAAAAAGTTACCGACTGGCTGGTCCTATGGCCCCAGGTTCTTACAGAAACAAAACACGACGACAACGACGGTGTGTGCATGGCACGAACCAAACTAGTTCGGCGTGACACCAGAAGGGGGTGCGCACTGCTGCATGACATTTCTGACTTCTTGGTTAGACACCTTTCCCGTCTGCAGCAGGAAAACGGTGGATATATAAGGGCGCAGTGGGTGTTACACAGCGGGTGGTCACCAGTGGGTCTAGTAATGACAGGACGCTTTGTACATAAGAAAGTTGTACTTGAAAAAAGGTACCGACTGGCTGGTCCTATGGCCCCAGGTTCTTACAGAAACAAAACACGACGGCAACAGTTCTAGTAATGATAGGACGCTTTGTACTTAAGAAAGTTCTTCTGGAAAAAAGGTACCGTCTGGCTGGTCCTATGGCCCCAGGTTCTTACAGAAACAAAACACGACGACAACGACGGTGTGTGCATGGCACGAACCAAACTAGTTCGGCGTGACACCAGAAGGGGGTGCGCACTGCTGCATGACATTTCTGACTTCTTGGTTAGACACCTTTCCCGTCTGCAGCAGGAAAACGGTGGATATATAAGGGCGCAGTGGGTGTTACACAGCGGGTGGTCACCAGTGGGTCTAGTAATGACAGGACGCTTTGTACATAAGAAAGTTGTACTTGAAAAAAGTTACCGACTGGCTGGTCCTATGGCCCCAGGTTCTTACAGAAACAAAACACGACGGCAACAGTTCTAGTAATGATAGGACGCTTTGTACTTAAGAAAGTTCTTCTGGAAAAAAGGTACCGTCTGGCTGGTCCTATGGCCCCAGGTTCTTACAGAAACAAAACACGACGACAACGACGGTGTGTGCATGGCACGAACCAAACTAGTTCGGCGTGACACCAGAAGGGGGTGCGCACTGCTGCATGACATTTCTGACTTCTTGGTTAGACACCTTTCCCGTCTGCAGGAGGAAAACGGTGGATATATAAGGGCGCAGTGGGTGTTACACAGCGGGTGGTCACCAGTGGGTCTAGTAATGACATGACGCTTTGTACATAAGAAAGTTGTACTTGAAAAAAGGTACCGACTGGCTGGTCCTATGGCCCCAGGTTCTTACAGAAACAAAACACGACGGCAACAGTTCTAGTAATGATAGGACGCTTTGTACTTAAGAAAGTTCTTCTGGAAAAAAGGTACCGACTGGCTGGTCCTATGGCCCCAGGTTCTTACAGAAACAAAACACGACGACAACGACGGTGTGTGCATGGCACGAACCAAACTAGTTCGGCGTGACACCAGAAGGGGGTGCGCACTGCTGCATGACATTTCTGACTTCTTGGTTAGACACCTTTCCCGTCTGCAGCAGGAAAACGGTGGATATATAAGGGCGCAGGGGGTGTTACACAGCGGGTGGTCACCAGTGGGTCTAGTAATGACAGGACGCTTTGTACATAAGAAAGTTGTACTTGAAAAAAGTTACCGACTGGCTGGTCCTATGGCCCCAGGTTCTTACAGAAACAAAACACGACGACAACGACGGTGTGTGCATGGCACGAACCAAACTAGTTCGGCGTGACACCAGAAGGGGGTGCGCACTGCTGCATGACATTTCTGACTTCTTGGTTAGACACCTTTCCCGTCTGCAGCAGGAAAACGGTGGATATATAAGGGCGCAGTGGGTGTTACACAGCGGGTGGTCACCAGTGGGTCTAGTAATGACAGGACGCTTTGTACATAAGAAAGTTGTACTTGAAAAAAGGTACCGACTGGCTGGTCCTATGGCCCCAGGTTCTTACAGAAACAAAACACGACGGCAACAGTTCTAGTAATGATAGGACGCTTTGTACTTAAGAAAGTTCTTCTGGAAAAAAGGTACCGTCTGGCTGGTCCTATGGCCCCAGGTTCTTACAGAAACAAAACACGACGACAACGACGGTGTGTGCATGGCACGAACCAAACTAGTTCGGCGTGACACCAGAAGGGGGTGCGCACTGCTGCATGACATTTCTGACTTCTTGGTTAGACACCTTTCCCGTCTGCAGCAGGAAAACGGTGGATATATAAGGGCGCAGTGGGTGTTACACAGCGGGTGGTCACCAGTGGGTCTAGTAATGACAGGACGCTTTGTACATAAGAAAGTTGTACTTGAAAAAAGTTACCGACTGGCTGGTCCTATGGCCCCAGGTTCTTACAGAAACAAAACACGACGGCAACAGTTCTAGTAATGATAGGACGCTTTGTACTTAAGAAAGTTCTTCTGGAAAAAAGGTACCGTCTGGCTGGTCCTATGGCCCCAGGTTCTTACAGAAACAAAACACGACGACAACGACGGTGTGTGCATGGCACGAACCAAACTAGTTCGGCGTGACACCAGAAGGGGGTGCGCACTGCTGCATGACATTTCTGACTTCTTGGTTAGACACCTTTCCCGTCTGCAGGAGGAAAACGGTGGATATATAAGGGCGCAGTGGGTGTTACACAGCGGGTGGTCACCAGTGGGTCTAGTAATGACAGGACGCTTTGTACATAAGAAAGTTGTACTTGAAAAAAGGTACCGACTGGCTGGTCCTATGGCCCCAGGTTCTTACAGAAACAAAACACGACGGCAACAGTTCTAGTAATGATAGGACGCTTTGTACTTAAGAAAGTTCTTCTGGAAAAAAGGTACCGACTGGCTGGTCCTATGGCCCCAGGTTCTTACAGAAACAAAACACGACGACAACGACGGTGTGTGCATGGCACGAACCAAACTAGTTCGGCGTGACACCAGAAGGGGGTGCGCACTGCTGCATGACATTTCTGACTTCTTGGTTAGACACCTTTCCCGTCTGCAGCAGGAAAACGGTGGATATATAAGGGCGCAGGGGGTGTTACACAGCGGGTGGTCACCAGTGGGTCTAGTAATGACAGGACGCTTTGTACATAAGAAAGTTGTACTTGAAAAAAGTTACCGACTGGCTGGTCCTATGGCCCCAGGTTCTTACAGAAACAAAACACGACGACAACGACGGTGTGTGCATGGCACGAACCAAACTAGTTCGGCGTGACACCAGAAGGGGGTGCGCACTGCTGCATGACATTTCTGACTTCTTGGTTAGACACCTTTCCCGTCTGCAGCAGGAAAACGGTGGATATATAAGGGCGCAGTGGGTGTTACACAGCGGGTGGTCACCAGTGGGTCTAGTAATGACAGGACGCTTTGTACATAAGAAAGTTGTACTTGAAAAAAGGTACCGACTGGCTGGTCCTATGGCCCCAGGTTCTTACAGAAACAAAACACGACGGCAACAGTTCTAGTAATGATAGGACGCGTTGTACTTAAGAAAGTTCTTCTGGAAAAAAGGTACCGTCTGGCTGGTCCTATGGCCCCAGGTTCTTACAGAAACAAAACACGACGACAACGACGGTGTGTGCATGGCACGAACCAAACTAGTTCGGCGTGACACCAGAAGGGGGTGCGCACTGCTGCATGACATTTCTGACTTCTTGGTTAGACACCTTTCCCGTCTGCAGCAGGAAAACGGTGGATATATAAGGGCGCAGTGGGTGTTACACAGCGGGTGGTCACCAGTGGGTCTAGTAATGACAGGACGCTTTGTACATAAGAAAGTTGTACTTGAAAAAAGTTACCGACTGGCTGGTCCTATGGCCCCAGGTTCTTACAGAAACAAAACACGACGGCAACAGTTCTAGTAATGATAGGACGCTTTGTACTTAAGAAAGTTCTTCTGGAAAAAAGGTACCGTCTGGCTGGTCCTATGGCCCCAGGTTCTTACAGAAACAAAACACGACGACAACGACGGTGTGTGCATGGCACGAACCAAACTAGTTCGGCGTGACACCAGAAGGGGGTGCGCACTGCTGCATGACATTTCTGACTTCTTGGTTAGACACCTTTCCCGTCTGCAGGAGGAAAACGGTGGATATATAAGGGCGCAGTGGGTGTTACACAGCGGGTGGTCACCAGTGGGTCTAGTAATGACAGGACGCTTTGTACATAAGAAAGTTGTACTTGAAAAAAGGTACCGACTGGCTGGTCCTATGGCCCCAGGTTCTTACAGAAACAAAACACGACGGCAACAGTTCTAGTAATGATAGGACGCTTTGTACTTAAGAAAGTTCTTCTGGAAAAAAGGTACCGACTGGCTGGTCCTATGGCCCCAGGTTCTTACAGAAACAAAACACGACGACAACGACGGTGTGTGCATGGCACGAACCAAACTAGTTCGGCGTGACACCAGAAGGGGGTGCGCACTGCTGCATGACATTTCTGACTTCTTGGTTAGACACCTTTCCCGTCTGCAGCAGGAAAACGGTGGATATATAAGGGCGCAGTGGGTGTTACACAGCGGGTGGTCACCAGTGGGTCTAGTAATGACAGGACGCTTTGTACATAAGAAAGTTGTACTTGAAAAAAGGTACCGACTGGCTGGTCCTATGGCCCCAGGTTCTTACAGAAACAAAACACGACGGCAACAGTTCTAGTAATGATAGGACGCTTTGTACTTAAGAAAGTTCTTCTGGAAAAAAGGTACCGTCTGGCTGGTCCTATGGCCCCAGGTTCTTACAGAAACAAAACACGACGACAACGACGGTGTGTGCATGGCACGAACCAAACTAGTTCGGCGTGACACCAGAAGGGGGTGCGCACTGCTGCATGACATTTCTGACTTCTTGGTTAGACACCTTTCCCGTCTGCAGCAGGAAAACGATGGATATATAAGGGCGCAGTGGGTGTTACACAGCGGGTGGTCACCAGTGGGTCTAGTAATGACAGGACGCTTTGTACATAAGAAAGTTGTACTTGAAAAAAGTTACCGACTGGCTGGTCCTATGGCCCCAGGTTCTTACAGAAACAAAACACGACGGCAACAGTTCTAGTAATGATAGGACGCTTTGTACTTAAGAAAGTTCTTCTGGAAAAAAGGTACCGTCTGGCTGGTCCTATGGCCCCAGGTTCTTACAGAAACAAAACACGACGACAACGACGGTGTGTGCATGGCACGAACCAAACTAGTTCGGCGTGACACCAGAAGGGGGTGCGCACTGCTGCATGACATTTCTGACTTCTTGGTTAGACACCTTTCCCGTCTGCAGCAGGAAAACGGTGGATATATAAGGGCGCAGTGGGTGTTACACAGCGGGTGGTCACCAGTGGGTCTAGTAATGAAATTACGCTTTGTACTTAAGAAAGGTCTTCTGGAAAAAAGGTACCGACTGGCTGGTCCTATGGCCCCAGGTTCTTACAGAAACAAAACACGACGGCAACAGTTCTAGTAATGATAGAACGCTTTGTACTTAAGAAAGTTCTTCTGGAAAAAAGGTACCGACTGGCTGGTCCTATGGCCCCAGGTTCTTACAGAAACAAAACACGCCGACAACGACGGTGTGTGCATGGCACGAACCAAACTAGTTCGGCGTGACACCAGAAGGGGGTGCGCACTGCTGCATGACATTTCTGACTTCTGGGTTAGACACCTTTCCCGTCTGCAGCAGGAAAACGGTGGATATATAAGGGCGCAGTGGGTGTTACACAGCGGGTGGTCACCAGTGGGTCTAGTAATGACAGGACGCTTTGTACATAAGAAAGTTGTACTTGAAAAAAGTTACCGACTGGCTGGTCCTATGGCCCCAGGTTCTTACAGAAACAAAACACGACGACAACGACGGTGTGTGCATGGCACGAACCAAACTAGTTCGGCGTGACACCAGAAGGGGGTGCGCACTGCTGCATGACATTTCTGACTTCTTGGTTAGACACCTTTCCCGTCTGCAGCAGGAAAACGGTGGATATATAAGGGCGCAGTGGGTGTTACACAGCGGGTGGTCACCAGTGGGTCTAGTAATGACAGGACGCTTTGTACATAAGAAAGTTGTACTTGAAAAAAGTTACCGACTGGCTGGTCCTATGGCCCCAGGTTCTTACAGAAACAAAACACGACGGCAACAGTTCTAGTAATGATAGGACGCTTTGTACTTAAGAAAGTTCTTCTGGAAAAAAGGTACCGTCTGGCTGGTCCTATGGCCCCAGGTTCTTACAGAAACAAAACACGACGACAACGACGGTGTGTGCATGGCACGAACCAAACTAGTTCCGCGTGACACCAGAAGGGGGTGCGCACTGCTGCATGACATTTCTGACTTCTTGGTTAGACACCTTTCCCGTCTGCAGCAGGAAAACGGTGGATATATAAGGGCGCAGTGGGTGTTACACAGCGGGTGGTCACCAGTGGGTCTAGTAATGACAGGACGCTTTGTACATAAGAAAGTTGTACTTGAAAAAAGGTACCGACTGGCTGGTCCTATGGCCCCAGGTTCTTACAGAAACAAAACACGACGGCAACAGTTCTAGTAATGATAGGACGCTTTGTACTTAAGAAAGTTCTTCTGGAAAAAAGGTACCGACTGGCTGGTCCTATGGCCCCAGGTTCTTACAGAAACAAAACACGACGACAACGACGGTGTGTGCATGGCACGAACCAAACTAGTTCGGCGTGACACCAGAAGGGGGTGCGCACTGCTGCATGACATTTCTGACTTCTTGGTTAGACACCTTTCCCGTCTGCAGCAGGAAAACGGTGGATATATAAGGGCGCAGTGGGTGTTACACAGCGGGTGGTCACCAGTGGGTCTAGTAATGACAGGACGCTTTGTACATAAGAAAGTTGTACTTGAAAAAAGTTACCGACTGGCTGGTCCTATGGCCCCAGGTTCTTACAGAAACAAAACACGACGACAACGACGGTGTGTGCATGGCACGAACCAAACTAGTTCGGCGTGACACCAGAAGGGGGTGCGCACTGCTGCATGACATTTCTGACTTCTTGGTTAGACACCTTTCCCGTCTGCAGCAGGAAAACGGTGGATATATAAGGGCGCAGTGGGTGTTACACAGCGGGTGGTCACCAGTGGGTCTAGTAATGACAGGACGCTTTGTACATAAGAAAGTTGTACTTGAAAAAAGGTACCGACTGGCTGGTCCTATGGCCCCAGGTTCTTACAGAAACAAAACACGACGGCAACAGTTCTAGTAATGATAGGACGCTTTGTACTTAAGAAAGTTCTTCTGGAAAAAAGGTACCGTCTGGCTGGTCCTATGGCCCCAGGTTCTTACAGAAACAAAACACGACGACAACGACGGTGTGTGCATGGCACGAACCAAACTAGTTCGGCGTGACACCAGAAGGGGGTGCGCACTGCTGCATGACATTTCTGACTTCTTGGTTAGACACCTTTCCCGTCTGCAGCAGGAAAACGGTGGATATATAAGGGCGCAGTGGGTGTTACACAGCGGGTGGTCACCAGTGGGTCTAGTAATGACAGGACGCTTTGTACATAAGAAAGTTGTACTTGAAAAAAGTTACCGACTGGCTGGTCCTATGGCCCCAGGTTCTTACAGAAACAAAACACGACGGCAACAGTTCTAGTAATGATAGGACGCTTTGTACTTAAGAAAGTTCTTCTGGAAAAAAGGTACCGTCTGGCTGGTCCTATGGCCCCAGGTTCTTACAGAAACAAAACACGACGACAACGACGGTGTGTGCATGGCACGAACCAAACTAGTTCGGCGTGACACCAGAAGGGGGTGCGCACTGCTGCATGACATTTCTGACTTCTGGGTTAGACACCTTTCCCGTCTGCAGCAGGAAAACGGTGGATATATAAGGGCGCAGTGGGTGTTACACAGCGGGTGGTCACCAGTGGGTCTAGTAATGAAATTACGCTTTGTACTTAAGAAAGGTCTTCTGGAAAAAAGGTACCGACTGGCTGGTCCTATGGCCCCAGGTTCTTACAGAAACAAAACACGACGGCAACAGTTCTAGTAATGATAGGACGCTTTGTACTTAAGAAAGTTCTTCTGGAAAAAAGGTACCGACTGGCTGGTCCTATGGCCCCAGGTTCTTACAGAAACAAAACACGCCGACAACGACGGTGTGTGCATGGCACGAACCAAACTAGTTCGGCGTGACACCAGAAGGGGGTGCGCACTGCTGCATGACATTTCTGACTTCTGGGTTAGACACCTTTCCCGTCTGCAGCAGGAAAACGGTGGATATATAAGGGCGCAGTGGGTGTTACACAGCGGGTGGTCACCAGTGGGTCTAGTAATGACAGGACGCTTTGTACATAAGAAAGTTGTACTTGAAAAAAGTTACCGACTGGCTGGTCCTATGGCCCCAGGTTCTTACAGAAACAAAACACGACGACAACGACGGTGTGTGCATGGCACGAACCAAACTAGTTCGGCGTGACACCAGAAGGGGTTGCGCACTGCTGCATGACATTTCTGACTTCTTGGTTAGACACCTTTCCCGTCTGCAGCAGGAAAACGGTGGATATATAAGGGCGCAGTGGGTGTTACACAGCGGGTGGTCACCAGTGGGTCTAGTAATGACAGGACGCTTTGTACATAAGAAAGTTGTACTTGAAAAAAGTTACCGACTGGCTGGTCCTATGGCCCCAGGTTCTTACAGAAACAAAACACGACGGCAACAGTTCTAGTAATGATAGGACGCTTTGTACTTAAGAAAGTTCTTCTGGAAAAAAGGTACCGTCTGGCTGGTCCTATGGCCCCAGGTTCTTACAGAAACAAAACACGACGACAACGACGGTGTGTGCATGGCACGAACCAAACTAGTTCGGCGTGACACCAGAAGGGGGTGCGCACTGCTGCATGACATTTCTGACTTCTTGGTTAGACACCTTTCCCGTCTGCAGCAGGAAAACGGTGGATATATAAGGGCGCAGTGGGTGTTACACAGCGGGTGGTCACCAGTGGGTCTAGTAATGACAGGACGCTTTGTAAATAAGAAAGTTGTACTTGAAAAAAGTTACCGACTGGCTGGTCCTATGGCCCCAGGTTCTTACAGAAACAAAACACGACGGCAACAGTTCTAGTAATGATAGGACGCTTTGTACTTAAGAAAGTTCTTCTGGAAAAAAGGTACCGTCTGGCTGGTCCTATGGCCCCAGGTTCTTACAGAAACAAAACACGACGACAACGACGGTGTGTGCATGGCACGAACCAAACTAGTTCGGCGTGACACCAGAAGGGGGTGCGCACTGCTGCATGACATTTCTGACTTCTTGGTTAGACACCTTTCCCGTCTGCAGCAGGAAAACGGTGGATATATAAGGGCGCAGTGGGTGTTACACAGCGGGTGGTCACCAGTGGGTCTAGTAATGACAGGACGCTTTGTACATAAGAAAGTTGTACTTGAAAAAAGGTACCGACTGGCTGGTCCTATGGCCCCAGGTTCTTACAGAAACAAAACACGACGGCAACAGTTCTAGTAATGATAGGACGCTTTGTACTTAAGAAAGTTCTTCTGGAAAAAAGGTACCGACTGGCTGGTCCTATGGCCCCAGGTTCTTACAGAAACAAAACACGACGACAACGACGGTGTGTGCATGGCACGAACCAAACTAGTTCGGCGTGACACCAGAAGGGGGTGCGCACTGCTGCATGACATTTCTGACTTCTTGGTTAGACACCTTTCCCGTCTGCAGCAGGAAAACGGTGGATATATAAGGGCGCAGGGGGTGTTACACAGCGGGTGGTCACCAGTGGGTCTAGTAATGACAGGACGCTTTGTACATAAGAAAGTTGTACTTGAAAAAAGTTACCGACTGGCTGGTCCTATGGCCCCAGGTTCTTACAGAAACAAAACACGACGACAACGACGGTGTGTGCATGGCACGAACCAAACTAGTTCGGCGTGACACCAGAAGGGGGTGCGCACTGCTGCATGACATTTCTGACTTCTTGGTTAGACACCTTTCCCGTCTGCAGCAGGAAAACGGTGGATATATAAGGGCGCAGTGGGTGTTACACAGCGGGTGGTCACCAGTGGGTCTAGTAATGACAGGACGCTTTGTACATAAGAAAGTTGTACTTGAAAAAAGGTACCGACTGGCTGGTCCTATGGCCCCAGGTTCTTACAGAAACAAAACACGACGGCAACAGTTCTAGTAATGATAGGACGCTTTGTACTTAAGAAAGTTCTTCTGGAAAAAAGGTACCGTCTGGCTGGTCCTATGGCCCCAGGTTCTTACAGAAACAAAACACGACGACAACGACGGTGTGTGCATGGCACGAACCAAACTAGTTCGGCGTGACACCAGAAGGGGGTGCGCACTGCTGCATGACATTTCTGACTTCTTGGTTAGACACCTTTCCCGTCTGCAGCAGGAAAACGGTGGATATATAAGGGCGCAGTGGGTGTTACACAGCGGGTGGTCACCAGTGGGTCTAGTAATGACAGGACGCTTTGTACATAAGAAAGTTGTACTTGAAAAAAGTTACCGACTGGCTGGTCCTATGGCCCCAGGTTCTTACAGAAACAAAACACGACGGCAACAGATCTAGTAATGATAGGACGCTTTGTACTTAAGAAAGTTCTTCTGGAAAAAAGGTACCGTCTGGCTGGTCCTATGGCCCCAGGTTCTTACAGAAACAAAACACGACGACAACGACGGTGTGTGCATGGCACGAACCAAACTAGTTCGGCGTGACACCAGAAGGGGGTGCGCACTGCTGCATGACATTTCTGACTTCTTGGTTAGACACCTTTCCCGTCTGCAGGAGGAAAACGGTGGATATATAAGGGCGCAGTGGGTGTTACACAGCGGGTGGTCACCAGTGGGTCTAGTAATGACAGGACGCTTTGTACATAAGAAAGTTGTACTTGAAAAAAGGTACCGACTGGCTGGTCCTATGGCCCCAGGTTCTTACAGAAACAAAACACGACGGCAACAGTTCTAGTAATGATAGGACGCTTTGTACTTAAGAAAGTTCTTCTGGAAAAAAGGTACCGACTGGCTGGTCCTATGGCCCCAGGGTCTTACAGAAACAAAACACGACGACAACGACGGTGTGTGCATGGCAC
Source organism: Lepidonotus clava (assembly GCA_936440205.1). Lineage (NCBI taxonomy): Eukaryota > Metazoa > Annelida > Polychaeta > Phyllodocida > Polynoidae > Lepidonotus > Lepidonotus clava. Next base: position 6,051,845 of record OW387138.1, read on the forward strand.
GAACCAAACTAGTTCGGCGTGACACCAGAAGGGGGTGCGCACTGCTGCATGACATTTCTGACTTCTTGGTTAGACACCTTTCCCGTCTGCAGCAGGAAAACGGTGGATATATAAGGGCGCAGTGGGTGTTACACAGCGGGTGGTCACCAGTGGGTCTAGTAATGACAGGACGCTTTGTACATAAGAAAGTTGTACTTGAAAAAAGGTACCGACTGGCTGGTCCTATGGCCCCAGGTTCTTACAGAAACAAAACACGACGGCAACAGTTCTAGTAATGATAGGACGCTTTGTACTTAAGAAAGTTCTTCTGGAAAAAAGGTACCGTCTGGCTGGTCCTATGGCCCCAGGTTCTTACAGAAACAAAACACGACGACAACGACGGTGTGTGCATGGCACGAACCAAACTAGTTCGGCGTGACACCAGAAGGGGGTGCGCACTGCTGCATGACATTTCTGACTTCTTGGTTAGACACCTTTCCCGTCTGCAGCAGGAAAACGATGGATATATAAGGGCGCAGTGGGTGTTACACAGCGGGTGGTCACCAGTGGGTCTAGTAATGACAGGACGCTTTGTACATAAGAAAGTTGTACTTGAAAAAAGTTACCGACTGGCTGGTCCTATGGCCCCAGGTTCTTACAGAAACAAAACACGACGGCAACAGTTCTAGTAATGATAGGACGCTTTGTACTTAAGAAAGTTCTTCTGGAAAAAAGGTACCGTCTGGCTGGTCCTATGGCCCCAGGTTCTTACAGAAACAAAACACGACGACAACGACGGTGTGTGCATGGCACGAACCAAACTAGTTCGGCGTGACACCAGAAGGGGGTGCGCACTGCTGCATGACATTTCTGACTTCTTGGTTAGACACCTTTCCCGTCTGCAGCAGGAAAACGGTGGATATATAAGGGCGCAGTGGGTGTTACACAGCGGGTGGTCACCAGTGGGTCTAGTAATGAAATTACGCTTTGTACTTAAGAAAGGTCTTCTGGAAAAAAGGTACCGACTGGCTGGTCCTATGGCCCCAGGTTCTTACAGAAACAAAACACGACGGCAACAGTTCTAGTAATGATAGAACGCTTTGTACTTAAGAAAGTTCTTCTGGAAAAAAGGTACCGACTGGCTGGTCCTATGGCCCCAGGTTCTTACAGAAACAAAACACGCCGACAACGACGGTGTGTGCATGGCACGAACCAAACTAGTTCGGCGTGACACCAGAAGGGGGTGCGCACTGCTGCATGACATTTCTGACTTCTGGGTTAGACACCTTTCCCGTCTGCAGCAGGAAAACGGTGGATATATAAGGGCGCAGTGGGTGTTACACAGCGGGTGGTCACCAGTGGGTCTAGTAATGACAGGACGCTTTGTACATAAGAAAGTTGTACTTGAAAAAAGTTACCGACTGGCTGGTCCTATGGCCCCAGGTTCTTACAGAAACAAAACACGACGACAACGACGGTGTGTGCATGGCACGAACCAAACTAGTTCGGCGTGACACCAGAAGGGGGTGCGCACTGCTGCATGACATTTCTGACTTCTTGGTTAGACACCTTTCCCGTCTGCAGCAGGAAAACGGTGGATATATAAGGGCGCAGTGGGTGTTACACAGCGGGTGGTCACCAGTGGGTCTAGTAATGACAGGACGCTTTGTACATAAGAAAGTTGTACTTGAAAAAAGTTACCGTCTGGCTGGTCCTATGGCCCCAGGTTCTTACAGAAACAAAACACGACGACAACGACGGTGTGTGCATGGCACGAACCAAACTAGTTCGGCGTGACACCAGAAGGGGGTGCGCACTGCTGCATGACATTTCTGACTTCTTGGTTAGACACCTTTCCCGTCTGCAGCAGGAAAACGGTGGATATATAAGGGCGCAGTGGGTGTTACACAGCGGGTGGTCACCAGTGGGTCTAGTAATGACAGGACGCTTTGTACATAAGAAAGTTGTACTTGAAAAAAGGTACCGACTGGCTGGTCCTATGGCCCCAGGTTCTTACAGAAACAAAACACGACGGCAACAGTTCTAGTAATGATAGGACGCTTTGTACTTAAGAAAGTTCTTCTGGAAAAAAGGTACCGACTGGCTGGTCCTATGGCCCCAGGTTCTTACAGAAACAAAACACGACGACAACGACGGTGTGTGCATGGCACGAACCAAACTAGTTCGGCGTGACACCAGAAGGGGGTGCGCACTGCTGCATGACATTTCTGACTTCTTGGTTAGACACCTTTCCCGTCTGCAGCAGGAAAACGGTGGATATATAAGGGCGCAGGGGGTGTTACACAGCGGGTGGTCACCAGTGGGTCTAGTAATGACAGGACGCTTTGTACATAAGAAAGTTGTACTTGAAAAAAGTTACCGACTGGCTGGTCCTATGGCCCCAGGTTCTTACAGAAACAAAACACGACGACAACGACGGTGTTTGCATGGCACGAACCAAACTAGTTCGGCGTGACACCAGAAGGGGGTGCGCACTGCTGCATGACATTTCTGACTTCTTGGTTAGACACCTTTCCCGTCTGCAGCAGGAAAACGGTGGATATATAAGGGCGCAGTGGGTGTTACACAGCGGGTGGTCACCAGTGGGTCTAGTAATGACAGGACGCTTTGTACATAAGAAAGTTGTACTTGAAAAAAGGTACCGACTGGCTGGTCCTATGGCCCCAGGTTCTTACAGAAACAAAACACGACGGCAACAGTTCTAGTAATGATAGGACGCTTTGTACTTAAGAAAGTTCTTCTGGAAAAAAGGTACCGTCTGGCTGGTCCTATGGCCCCAGGTTCTTACAGAAACAAAACACGACGACAACGACGGTGTGTGCATGGCACGAACCAAACTAGTTCGGCGTGACACCAGAAGGGGGTGCGCACTGCTGCATGACATTTCTGACTTCTTGGTTAGACACCTTTCCCGTCTGCAGCAGGAAAACGGTGGATATATAAGGGCGCAGTGGGTGTTACACAGCGGGTGGTCACCAGTGGGTCTAGTAATGAAATTACGCTTTGTACTTAAGAAAGGTCTTCTGGAAAAAAGGTACCGACTGGCTGGTCCTATGGCCCCAGGTTCTTACAGAAACAAAACACGACGGCAACAGTTCTAGTAATGATAGAACGCTTTGTACTTAAGAAAGTTCTTCTGGAAAAAAGGTACCGACTGGCTGGTCCTATGGCCCCAGGTTCTTACAGAAACAAAACACGCCGACAACGACGGTGTGTGCATGGCACGAACCAAACTAGTTCGGCGTGACACCAGAAGGGGGTGCGCACTGCTGCATGACATTTCTGACTTCTGGGTTAGACACCTTTCCCGTCTGCAGCAGGAAAACGGTGGATATATAAGGGCGCAGTGGGTGTTACACAGCGGGTGGTCACCAGTGGGTCTAGTAATGACAGGACGCTTTGTACATAAGAAAGTTGTACTTGAAAAAAGTTACCGACTGGCTGGTCCTATGGCCCCAGGTTCTTACAGAAACAAAACACGACGACAACGACGGTGTGTGCATGGCACGAACCAAACTAGTTCGGCGTGACACCAGAAGGGGGTGCGCACTGCTGCATGACATTTCTGACTTCTTGGTTAGACACCTTTCCCGTCTGCAGCAGGAAAACGGTGGATATATAAGGGCGCAGTGGGTGTTACACAGCGGGTGGTCACCAGTGGGTCTAGTAATGACAGGACGCTTTGTACATAAGAAAGTTGTACTTGAAAAAAGTTACCGACTGGCTGGTCCTATGGCCCCAGGTTCTTACAGAAACAAAACACGACGGCAACAGTTCTAGTAATGATAGGACGCTTTGTACTTAAGAAAGTTCTTCTGGAAAAAAGGTACCGTCTGGCTGGTCCTATGGCCCCAGGTTCTTACAGAAACAAAACACGACGACAACGACGGTGTGTGCATGGCACGAACCAAACTAGTTCCGCGTGACACCAGAAGGGGGTGCGCACTGCTGCATGACATTTCTGACTTCTTGGTTAGACACCTTTCCCGTCTGCAGCAGGAAAACGGTGGATATATAAGGGCGCAGTGGGTGTTACACAGCGGGTGGTCACCAGTGGGTCTAGTAATGACAGGACGCTTTGTACATAAGAAAGTTGTACTTGAAAAAAGGTACCGACTGGCTGGTCCTATGGCCCCAGGTTCTTACAGAAACAAAACACGACGGCAACAGTTCTAGTAATGATAGGACGCTTTGTACTTAAGAAAGTTCTTCTGGAAAAAAGGTACCGACTGGCTGGTCCTATGGCCCCAGGTTCTTACAGAAACAAAACACGACGACAACGACGGTGTGTGCATGGCACGAACCAAACTAGTTCGGCGTGACACCAGAAGGGGGTGCGCACTGCTGCATGACATTTCTGACTTCTTGGTTAGACACCTTTCCCGTCTGCAGCAGGAAAACGGTGGATATATAAGGGCGCAGTGGGTGTTACACAGCGGGTGGTCACCAGTGGGTCTAGTAATGACAGGACGCTTTGTACATAAGAAAGTTGTACTTGAAAAAAGGTACCGACTGGCTGGTCCTATGGCCCCAGGTTCTTACAGAAACAAAACACGACGGCAACAGTTCTAGTAATGATAGGACGCTTTGTACTTAAGAAAGTTCTTCTGGAAAAAAGGTACCGTCTGGCTGGTCCTATGGCCCCAGGTTCTTACAGAAACAAAACACGACGACAACGACGGTGTGTGCATGGCACGAACCAAACTAGTTCGGCGTGACACCAGAAGGGGGTGCGCACTGCTGCATGACATTTCTGACTTCTTGGTTAGACACCTTTCCCGTCTGCAGCAGGAAAACGATGGATATATAAGGGCGCAGTGGGTGTTACACAGCGGGTGGTCACCAGTGGGTCTAGTAATGACAGGACGCTTTGTACATAAGAAAGTTGTACTTGAAAAAAGTTACCGACTGGCTGGTCCTATGGCCCCAGGTTCTTACAGAAACAAAACACGACGGCAACAGTTCTAGTAATGATAGGACGCTTTGTACTTCTGGAAAAAAGGTACCGTCTGGCTGGTCCTATGGCCCCAGGTTCTTACAGAAACAAAACACGACGACAACGACGGTGTGTGCATGGCACGAACCAAACTAGTTCGGCGTGACACCAGAAGGGGGTGCGCACTGCTGCATGACATTTCTGACTTCTTGGTTAGACACCTTTCCCGTCTGCAGCAGGAAAACGGTGGATATATAAGGGCGCAGTGGGTGTTACACAGCGGGTGGTCACCAGTGGGTCTAGTAATGAAATTACGCTTTGTACTTAAGAAAGGTCTTCTGGAAAAAAGGTACCAACTGGCTGGTCCTATGGCCCCAGGTTCTTACAGAAACAAAACACGACGGCAACAGTTCTAGTAATGATAGGACGCTTTGTACTTAAGAAAGTTCTTCTGGAAAAAAGGTACCGACTGGCTGGTCCTATGGCCCCAGGTTCTTACAGAAACAAAACACGCCGACAACGACGGTGTGTGCATGGCACGAACCAAACTAGTTCGGCGTGACACCAGAAGGGGGTGCGCACTGCTGCATGACATTTCTGACTTCTGGGTTAGACACCTTTCCCGTCTGCAGCAGGAAAACGGTGGATATATAAGGGCGCAGTGGGTGTTACACAGCGGGTGGTCACCAGTGGGTCTAGTAATGACAGGACGCTTTGTACATAAGAAAGTTGTACTTGAAAAAAGTTACCGACTGGCTGGTCCTATGGCCCCAGGTTCTTACAGAAACAAAACACGACGACAACGACGGTGTGTGCATGGCACGAACCAAACTAGTTCGGCGTGACACCAGAAGGGGGTGCGCACTGCTGCATGACATTTCTGACTTCTTGGTTAGACACCTTTCCCGTCTGCAGCAGGAAAACGGTGGATATATAAGGGCGCAGTGGGTGTTACACAGCGGGTGGTCACCAGTGGGTCTAGTAATGACAGGACGCTTTGTACATAAGAAAGTTGTACTTGAAAAAAGTTACCGACTGGCTGGTCCTATGGCCCCAGGTTCTTACAGAAACAAAACACGACGGCAACAGTTCTAGTAATGATAGGACGCTTTGTACTTAAGAAAGTTCTTCTGGAAAAAAGGTACCGTCTGGCTGGTCCTATGGCCCCAGGTTCTTACAGAAACAAAACACGACGACAACGACGGTGTGTGCATGGCACGAACCAAACTAGTTCCGCGTGACACCAGAAGGGGGTGCGCACTGCTGCATGACATTTCTGACTTCTTGGTTAGACACCTTTCCCGTCTGCAGCAGGAAAACGGTGGATATATAAGGGCGCAGTGGGTGTTACACAGCGGGTGGTCACCAGTGGGTCTAGTAATGACAGGACGCTTTGTACATAAGAAAGTTGTACTTGAAAAAAGGTACCGACTGGCTGGTCCTATGGCCCCAGGTTCTTACAGAAACAAAACACGACGGCAACAGTTCTAGTAATGATAGGACGCTTTGTACTTAAGAAAGTTCTTCTGGAAAAAAGGTACCGACTGGCTGGTCCTATGGCCCCAGGTTCTTACAGAAACAAAACACGACGACAACGACGGTGTGTGCATGGCACGAACCAAACTAGTTCGGCGTGACACCAGAAGGGGGTGCGCACTGCTGCATGACATTTCTGACTTCTTGGTTAGACACCTTTCCCGTCTGCAGCAGGAAAACGGTGGATATATAAGGGCGCAGTGGGTGTTACACAGCGGGTGGTCACCAGTGGGTCTAGTAATGACAGGACGCTTTGTACATAAGAAAGTTGTACTTGAAAAAAGGTACCGACTGGCTGGTCCTATGGCCCCAGGTTCTTACAGAAACAAAACACGACGGCAACAGTTCTAGTAATGATAGGACGCTTTGTACTTAAGAAAGTTCTTCTGGAAAAAAGGTACCGTCTGGCTGGTCCTATGGCCCCAGGTTCTTACAGAAACAAAACACGACGACAACGACGGTGTGTGCATGGCACGAACCAAACTAGTTCGGCGTGACACCAGAAGGGGGTGCGCACTGCTGCATGACATTTCTGACTTCTTGGTTAGACACCTTTCCCGTCTGCAGCAGGAAAACGATGGATATATAAGGGCGCAGTGGGTGTTACACAGCGGGTGGTCACCAGTGGGTCTAGTAATGACAGGACGCTTTGTACATAAGAAAGTTGTACTTGAAAAAAGTTACCGACTGGCTGGTCCTATGGCCCCAGGTTCTTACAGAAACAAAACACGACGGCAACAGTTCTAGTAATGATAGGACGCTTTGTACTTCTGGAAAAAAGGTACCGTCTGGCTGGTCCTATGGCCCCAGGTTCTTACAGAAACAAAACACGACGACAACGACGGTGTGTGCATGGCACGAACCAAACTAGTTCGGCGTGACACCAGAAGGGGGTGCGCACTGCTGCATGACATTTCTGACTTCTTGGTTAGACACCTTTCCCGTCTGCAGCAGGAAAACGGTGGATATATAAGGGCGCAGTGGGTGTTACACAGCGGGTGGTCACCAGTGGGTCTAGTAATGAAATTACGCTTTGTACATAAGAAAGGTCTTCTGGAAAAAAGGTACCAACTGGCTGGTCCTATGGCCCCAGGTTCTTACAGAAACAAAACACGACGGCAACAGTTCTAGTAATGATAGGACGCTTTGTACTTAAGAAAGTTCTTCTGGAAAAAAGGTACCGACTGGCTGGTCCTATGGCCCCAGGTTCTTACAGAAACAAAACACGACGACAACGACGGTGTGTGCATGGCACGAACCAAACTAGTTCGGCGTGACACCAGAAGGGGGTGCGCACTGCTGCATGACATTTCTGACTTCTGGGTTAGACACCTTTCCCGTCTGCAGCAGGAAAACGGTGGATATATAAGGGCGCAGTGGGTGTTACACAGCGGGTGGTCACCAGTGGGTCTAGTAATGACAGGACGCTTTGTACATAAGAAAGTTGTACTTGAAAAAAGTTACCGACTGGCTGGTCCTATGGCCCCAGGTTCTGACAGAAACAAAACACGACGACAACGACGGTGTGTGCATGGCACGAACCAAACTAGTTCGGCGTGACACCAGAAGGGGGTGCGCACTGCTGCATGACATTTCTGACTTCTTGGTTAGACACCTTTCCCGTCTGCAGCAGGAAAACGGTGGATATATAAGGGCGCAGTGGGTGTTACACAGCGGGTGGTCACCAGTGGGTCTAGTAATGACAGGACGCTTTGTACATAAGAAAGTTGTACTTGAAAAAAGTTACCGACTGGCTGGTCCTATGGCCCCAGGTTCTTACAGAAACAAAACACGACGGCAACAGTTCTAGTAATGATAGGACGCTTTGTACTTAAGAAAGTTCTTCTGGAAAAAAGGTACCGTCTGGCTGGTCCTATGGCCCCAGGTTCTTACAGAAACAAAACACGACGACAACGACGGTGTGTGCATGGCACGAACCAAACTAGTTCGGCGTGACACCAGAAGGGGGTGCGCACTGCTGCATGACATTTCTGACTTCTTGGTTAGACACCTTTCCCGTCTGCAGCAGGAAAACGGTGGATATATAAGGGCGCAGTGGGTGTTACACAGCGGGTGGTCACCAGTGGGTCTAGTAATGACAGGACGCTTTGTAAATAAGAAAGTTGTACTTGAAAAAAGTTACCGACTGGCTGGTCCTATGGCCCCAGGTTCTTACAGAAACAAAACACGACGGCAACAGTTCTAGTAATGATAGGACGCTTTGTACTTAAGAAAGTTCTTCTGGAAAAAAGGTACCGTCTGGCTGGTCCTATGGCCCCAGGTTCTTACAGAAACAAAACACGACGACAACGACGGTGTGTGCATGGCACGAACCAAACTAGTTCGGCGTGACACCAGAAGGGGGTGCGCACTGCTGCATGACATTTCTGACTTCTTGGTTAGACACCTTTCCCGTCTGCAGCAGGAAAACGGTGGATATATAAGGGCGCAGTGGGTGTTACACAGCGGGTGGTCACCAGTGGGTCTAGTAATGACAGGACGCTTTGTACATAAGAAAGTTGTACTTGAAAAAAGGTACCGACTGGCTGGTCCTATGGCCCCAGGTTCTTACAGAAACAAAACACGACGGCAACAGTTCTAGTAATGATAGGACGCTTTGTACTTAAGAAAGTTCTTCTGGAAAAAAGGTACCGACTGGCTGGTCCTATGGCCCCAGGTTCTTACAGAAACAAAACACGACGACAACGACGGTGTGTGCATGGCACGAACCAAACTAGTTCGGCGTGACACCAGAAGGGGGTGCGCACTGCTGCATGACATTTCTGACTTCTTGGTTAGACACCTTTCCCGTCTGCAGCAGGAAAACGGTGGATATATAAGGGCGCAGGGGGTGTTACACAGCGGGTGGTCACCAGTGGGTCTAGTAATGACAGGACGCTTTGTACATAAGAAAGTTCTTCTGGAAAAAAGGTACCGACTGGCTGGTCCTATGGCCCCAGGTTCTTACAGAAACAAAACACGCCGACAACGACGGTGTGTGCATGGCACGAACCAAACTAGTTCGGCGTGACACCAGAAGGGGGTGCGCACTGCTGCATGACATTTCTGACTTCTTGGTTAGACACCTTTCCCGTCTGCAGCAGGAAAACGGTGGATATATAAGGTCGCAGTGGGTGTTACACAGCGGGTGGTCACCAGTGGGTCTAGTAATGACAGGACGCTTTGTACATAAGAAAGTTGTACTTGAAAAAAGTTACCGACTGGCTGGTCCTATGGCCCCAGGTTCTTACAGAAACAAAACACGACGGCAACAGTTCTAGTAATGATAGGACGCTTTGTACTTAAGAAAGTTCTTCTGGAAAAAAGGTACCGACTGGCTGGTCCTATGGCCCCAGGTTCTTACAGAAACAAAACACGACGGCAACAGTTCTAGTAATGATAGGACGCTTTGTACTTAAGAAAGTTGTACTGGAAAAAAGGTACCGACTGGCTGGTCCTATGGCCCCAGGTTCTTACAGAAACAAAACACGAAGGCAACAGTTCTAGTATTGATAGGACGCTTTGTACTTAAGAAAGTTGTACTGGAATAAAGGTACCGACTGGCTGGTCCTATGGCCCCAGGTTCTTACAGAAACAATACACGACGGCAACAGTTCTAGTATTGATAGGACGCTTTGTAATTAATAAAGTTGTACTAGAAAAAATGTACTGACTGGCTAGTCCTAAGGGCTTAAGCTATCCCAACATTCCAAGTAAATAGCTGGAAAAATTTGCCTTGGCCTGGGCTTCGAAACGCTGGCTTCAGTTTGTTCGTTTGACCTGTCTAAGCGCCTCAAATAAGGGGACGAAGTTAACTGGCAGTGCTGTAGCATAGGCAAGCCCCAGTTTATATTAAACTCTATATAGAAAATAGTATTGAATCAAAACTCAATCTTGGAATTGAAACTTCAAATTTTAACACATGATTCCCCAAACCTTCGCGGTCATTTTGAGCCTATTCCCGTCCAATTCCGTGACGGGCCGTTTTGATTATAACGAAAGCCCCCTTTTTAACAGGCAGCCGACCTTGCGGGCCGTTTTTGAAGGGATTGGGCTATCCCAGCATTCCAAGTAAATAGCTGGAAAAATTTGCCTTGGCCTGGGCTTCGAAACGCTGGCTTCGGTTTGTTCGTGCGACTTTTCTAAGCACCTCAAATAAGGGGACGAAGTTAACTGGCAGTGCTGTAGCACAGGCCAGCCCCAGTTTATATTAAACTCTATATCGAGAATCGTATTGAATCAAAACTCAAACTTGGAATTGAAACTTCAAATTTTAACACATGATTCCCCACACCTTGGCGGTCATTTTGAGCCTATTCCCGTCCAATTCCGTGACGTGCCGTTTTGATTCTAACGAAAGCACCCTTTTTAACAGGCCGCCGACCTTGCGGGCCGTTTTTGAAGGGCTTGGGCTATCCCAGCATTCCCAGTAAATAGCTGGTAAAATGTGCCTTGGCCTGGGCTTCAACACGCTGGCTTCGGTTTGTTCGTGCGACGTTTCTAAGCGCCTCAAATAAGGGGATGAAGTTAACTGGCAGTGCTGTAGCATAGGCCAGCCCCAGTTTATATTAAACTCTATATAGAGAATTGTATTGAGGCGCTTAGAAACGTCGCACGAACAAACCGAAGCCAGCGTTTCGAAGCCCAGTCCAAGGCAAATTTTTCCAGCTATTCACTTGGAATGCTGGGATAGCCCAAGCCCTTCGAAAACTGCCCGCAAGGTCGGCGGCCTGTTAAAAAGGGGGCTTTCGTTAGAATCAAAACGGCCCGTCACGGAATTGGACGGGAATAGGCTCAAAATGACCGCCAAGGTGTGGGGAATCATGTGTTAAAATTTGAAGTTTCAATTCCAAGTTTGAGTTTTGATTCAATACCATTCTCTATATAGAGTTTAATATAAACTGGGGCTGGCCTATGCTATAACACTGTCAGTTATCTTCGTCCCCTTATTTGAGGCGCTTAGAAACGTCGCATGAACAAACCGAAGCCAGCGTTTCGAAGCCCCGGCCAAGGCAAAATTTTCCAGCTATTCACTTGGAATGCTGGGATAGCCCAAGCCCTTCAAAAACGGCCCGCAAGGTCGGCGGCCTGTTAAAAAGGGGGCTTTCGTTAGAATCAAAACGGCCCGTCACGGAATTGGACGGGAATAGGCTCAAAATGACCGCCAAGGTGTGGGGAATCATGTGTTAAAACATGAAGTTTCAATTCCAAGTTTGGGTTCTGATTCAATACCATTCTCTATATAGAGTTTAATATAAACTGGGGCTGGCCTATGCTATAGCACTGTCAGTTAACTTCGTCCCCTTATTTGAGGCGCTTAGAAACGTCGCACGAACAAACCGAAGCCAGCGTTTCGAAGGCAAGGCCAAGACGAATTTTTCCAGCTATTCACTTGGAATGCTGGGATAGCCCAAGCCCTTCAAAAACGGCCCGCAAGGTCGGCGGCCTGTTAAAAAGGGGCCTTTCGTTAGAATCAAAACGGACCGTCACGGAATTGGACGGGAATAGGCTCAAAATGACCGCCAAGGTGTGGGGAATCATGTGTTAAAATATGAAGTTTCAATTCCAAGTTTGGGTTTTGATTCAATACCATTCTCTATATAGAGTTTAATATAAACTGGGGCTGGCCTATGCTATAGCACTGTCAGTTAACTTCGTCCCCTTATTTGAGGCGCTTAGAAACGTCGCACGAACAAACCGAAGCCAGCGTTTTGAAGCCTAGGCCAAGACGAATTTTTCCAGCTATTCACTTGGAATGCTGGGATAGCCCAAGCCCTTCAAAAACGGCCCGCAAGGTCGGCGGCCTGTTAAAAAGGGGCCTTTCGTTAGAATCAAAACGGCCCGTCACGGAATTGGACGGGAATAGGCTCAAAATGACCGCCAAGGTGTGGGGAATCATGTGTTAAAATATGAAGTTTCAATTCCAAGTTTGGGTTTTGATTCAATACCATTCTCTATAATTATAGAGTTTAATATAAACTGGGGCTGGCCTATGCTATAGCACTGTCAGTTAACTTCGTCCCCTTATTTGAGGCGCTTAGAAACGTCGCACGAACAAACCGAAGCCAGCGTTTCGAAGCCCAGGCCAAGACTAATTTTTCCAGCTATTCACTTGGAATGCTGGGATAGCCCAAGCCCTTCAAAAACGGCCCGCAAGGTCGGCGGCCTGTTAAAAAGGGGCCTTTCGTTAGAATCAAAACGGCCCGTCACGGAATTGGACGGGAATAGGCTCAAAATGACCGCCAAGGTGTGGGGAATCATGTGTTAAAATATGAAGTTTCAATTCCAAGTTTGGGTTTTGATTCAATACCATTCTCTATATAGAGTTTAATATAAACTGGGGCTGGCCTATGCTATAGCACTGTCAGTTAACTTCGTCCCCTCATTTGAGGCGCTTAGAAACGTCGCACGAACAAACCGAAGCCAGCGTTTCGAAGCCCAGGCCAAGACGAATATTTCCAGCTATTCACTTGGAATGCTGGGATAGCCCAAGCCCTTCAAAAACGGCCCGCAAGGTCGGCGGCCTGTTAAAAAGGGTGCTTTCGTTAGAATCAAAACGGCCCGTCACGGAATTGGACGGGAATAGGCTCAAAATGACCGCCAAGGTGTGGGGAATCATGTGTTAAAATATGAAGTTTCAATTCCAAGTTTGGGTTTTGATTCAATACCATTCTCTGTATAGAGTTTAATATAAACTGGGGCTGGCCTATGCTATAGCACTGTCAGTTAACTTCGTCCCCTTATTTGAGGCGCTTAGAAACGTCGCACGAACAAACCGAAGCCAGCGTTTCGAAGCCCAGGCCAAGACGAATTTTTCCAGCTATTCACTTGGAAGGCTGGGATAGCCCAAGCCCTTCAAAAACGGCCCGCAAGGTCGGCGGCCTGTTAAAAAGGGTGCTTTCGTTAGAATCAAAACGGCCCGTCACGGAATTGGACGGGAATAGGCTCAAAATGACCGCCAAGGTGTGGGGAATCATGTGTTAAAATATGAAGTTTCAATTCCAAGTTTGGGTTTTGATTCAATACCATTCTCTGTATAGAGTTTAATATAAACTGGGGCTGGCCTATGCTATAGCACTGTCAGTTAACTTCGTCCCCTTATTTGAGGCGCTTAGAAACGTCGCACGAACAAACCGAAGCCAGCGTTTCGAAGCCCAGGCCAAGACGAATTTTTCCAGCTATTCACTTGGAATGCTGGGATAGCCCAAGCCCTTCAAAAACGGCCCGCAAGGTCGGCGGCCTGTTAAAAAGGGTGCTTTCGTTAGAATCAAAACGGCCCGTCACGGAATTGGACGGGAATAGGCTCAAAATGACCGCCAAGGTGTGGGGAATCATGTGTTAAAATATGAAGTTTCAATTCCAAGTTTGGGTTTTGATTCAATACCATTCTCTGTATAGAGTTTAATATAAACTGGGGCTGGCCTATGCTATAGCACTGTCAGTTAACTTCGTCCCCTTATTTGAGGCGCTTAGAAACGTCGCACGAACAAACCGAAGCCAGCGTTTCGAAGCCCAGGCCAAGACGAATTTTTCTAGCTATTCACTTGGAATGCTGGGATAGCCCAAGCCCTTCAAAAACGGCCCGCAAGGTCGGCGGCCTGTTAAAAAGGGTGCTTTCGTTAGAATCAAAACGGCCCGTCACGGAATTGGACGGGAATAGGCTCAAAATGACCGCCAAGGTGTGGGGAATCATGTGTTAAAATATGAAGTTTCAATTCCAAGTTTGGGTTTTGATTCAATACCATTCTCTGTATAGAGTTTAATATAAACTGGGGCTGGCCTATGCTATAGCACTGTCAGTTAACTTCGTCCCCTTATTTGAGGCGCTTAGAAACGTCGCACGAACAAACCGAAGCCAGCGTTTCGAAGCCCAGGCCAAGACGAATTTTTCCAGCTATTCACTTGGAATGCTGGGATAGCCCAAGCCCTTCAAAAACGGCCCGCAAGGTCGGCGGCCTGTTAAAAAGGGTGCTTTCGTTAGAATCAAAACGGCCCGTCACGGAATTGGACGGGAATAGGCTCAAAATGACCGCCAAGGTGTGGGGAATCATGTGTTAAAATATGAAGTTTCAATTCCAAGTTTGGGTTTTGATTCAATACCATTCTCTGTATAGAGTTTAATATAAACTGGGGCTGGCCTATGCTATAGCACTGTCAGTTAACTTCGTCCCCTTATTTGAGGCGCTTAGAAACGTCGCATGAACAAACCGAAGCCAGCGTTTCGAAGCCCAGGCCAAGATGAATATTTCCAGCTATTCACTTGGAATGCTGGGATAGCCCAAGCCCTACAAAAACGGCCCGCAAGGTCGGCGGCCTGTTAAAAAGGGTGCTTTCGTTAGAATCAAAACGGCCCGTCACGGAATTGGACGGGAATAGGCTCAAAATGACCGCCAAGGTGTGGGGAATCATGTGTTAAAATATGAAGTTTCAATTCCAAGTTTGGGTTTTGATTCAATACCATTCTCTGTATAGAGTTTAATATAAACTGGGGCTGGCCTATGCTATAGCACTGTCAGTTAACTTCGTCCCCTTATTTGAGGCGCTTAGAAACGTCGCACGAACAAACCGAAGCCAGCGTTTCGAAGCCCAGGCCAAGACGAATTTTTCCAGCTATTCACTTGGAAGGCTGGGATAGCCCAAGCCCTTCAAAAACGGCCCGCAAGGTCGGCGGCCTGTTAAAAAGGGTGCTTTCGTTAGAATCAAAACGGCCCGTCACGGAATTGGACGGGAATAGGCTCAAAATGACCGCCAAGGTGTGGGGAATCATGTGTTAAAATATGAAGTTTCAATTCCAAGTTTGGGTTTTGATTCAATACCATTCTCTGTATAGAGTTTAATATAAACTGGGGCTGGCCTATGCTATAGCACTGTCAGTTAACTTCGTCCCCTTATTTGAGGCGCTTAGAAACGTCGCACGAACAAACCGAAGCCAGCGTTTCGAAGCCCAGGCCAAGACGAATTTTTCCAGCTATTCACTTGGAAGGCTGGGATAGCCCAAGCCCTTCAAAAACGGCCCGCAAGGTCGGCGGCCTGTTAAAAAGGGTGCTTTCGTTAGAATCAAAACGGCCCGTCACGGAATTGGACGGGAATAGGCTCAAAATGACCGCCAAGGTGTGGGGAATCATGTGTTAAAATATGAAGTTTCAATTCCAAGTTTGGGTTTTGATTCAATACCATTCTCTGTATAGAGTTTAATATAAACTGGGGCTGGCCTATGCTATAGCACTGTCAGTTAACTTCGTCCCCTTATTTGAGGCGCTTAGAAACGTCGCACGAACAAACCGAAGCCAGCGTTTCGAAGCCCAGGCCAAGACGAATTTTTCCAGCTATTCACTTGGAATGCTGGGATAGCCCAAGCCCTTCAAAAACGGCCCGCAAGGTCGGCGGCCTGTTAAAAAGGGTGCTTTCGTTAGAATCAAAACGGCCCGTCACGGAATTGGACGGGAATAGGCTCAAAATGACCGCCAAGGTGTGGGGAATCATGTGTTAAAATATGAAGTTTCAATTCCAAGTTTGGGTTTTGATTCAATACCATTCTCTGTATAGAGTTTAATATAAACTGGGGCTGGCCTATGCTATAGCACTGTCAGTTAACTTCGTCCCCTTATTTGAGGCGCTTAGAAACGTCGCACGAACAAACCGAAGCCAGCGTTTCGAAGCCCAGGCCAAGACGAATTATTCCAGCTATTCACTTGGAATGCTGGGATAGCCCAAGCCCTTCAAAAACGGCCCGCAAGGTCGGCGGCCTGTTAAAAAGGGTGCTTTCGTTAGAATCAAAACGGCCCGTCACGGAATTGGACGGGAATAGGCTCAAAATGACCGCCAAGGTGTGGGGAATCATGTGTTAAAATATGAAGTTTCAATTCCAAGTTTGGGTTTTGATTCAATACCATTCTCTGTATAGAGTTTAATATAAACTGGGGCTGGCCTATGCTATAGCACTGTCAGTTAACTTCGTCCCCTTATTTGAGGCGCTTAGAAACGTCGCACGAACAAACCGAAGCCAGCGTTTCGAAGCCCAGGCCAAGACGAATTTTTCTAGCTATTCACTTGGAATGCTGGGATAGCCCAAGCCCTTCAAAAACGGCCCGCAAGGTCGGCGGCCTGTTAAAAAGGGTGCTTTCGTTAGAATCAAAACGGCCCGTCACGGAATTGGACGGGAATAGGCTCAAAATGACCGCCAAGGTGTGGGGAATCATGTGTTAAAATATGAAGTTTCAATTCCAAGTTTGGGTTTTGATTCAATACCATTCTCTGTATAGAGTTTAATATAAACTGGGGCTGGCCTATGCTATAGCACTGTCAGTTAACTTCGTCCCCTTATTTGAGGCGCTTAGAAACGTCGCACGAACAAACCGAAGCCAGCGTTTCGAAGCCCAGGCCAAGACGAATATTTCCAGCTATTCACTTGGAATGCTGGGATAGCCCAAGCCCTTCAAAAACGGCCCGCAAGGTCGGCGGCCTGTTAAAAAGGGTGCTTTCGTTAGAATCAAAACGGCCCGTCACGGAATTGGACGGGAATAGGCTCAAAATGACCGCCAAGGTGTGGGGAATCATGTGTTAAAATATGAAGTTTCAATTCCAAGTTTGGGTTTTGATTCAATACCATTCTCTGTATAGAGTTTAATATAAACTGGGGCTGGCCTATGCTATAGCACTGTCAGTTAACTTCGTCCCCTTATTTGAGGCGCTTAGAAACGTCGCACGAACAAACCGAAGCCAGCGTTTCGAAGCCCAGGCCAAGACGAATTTTTCCAGCTATTCACTTGGAAGGCTGGGATAGCCCAAGCCCTTCAAAAACGGCCCGCAAGGTCGGCGGCCTGTTAAAAAGGGTGCTTTCGTTAGAATCAAAACGGCCCGTCACGGAATTGGACGGGAATAGGCTCAAAATGACCGCCAAGGTGTGGGGAATCATGTGTTAAAATATGAAGTTTCAATTCCAAGTTTGGGTTTTGATTCAATACCATTCTCTGTATAGAGTTTAATATAAACTGGGGCTGGCCTATGCTATAGCACTGTCAGTTAACTTCGTCCCCTTATTTGAGGCGCTTAGAAACGTCGCACGAACAAACCGAAGCCAGCGTTTCGAAGCCCAGGCCAAGACGAATTTTTCCAGCTATTCACTTGGATGGCTGGGATAGCCCAAGCCCTTCAAAAACGGCCCGCAAGGTCGGCGGCCTGTTAAAAAGGGTGCTTTCGTTAGAATCAAAACGGCCCGTCACGGAATTGGACGGGAATAGGCTCAAAATGACCGCCAAGGTGTGGGGAATCATGTGTTACAATATGAAGTTTCAATTCCAAGTTTGGGTTTTGATTCAATACCATTCTCTGTATAGAGTTTAATATAAACTGGGGCTGGCCTATGCTATAGCACTGTCAGTTAACTTCGTCCCCTTATTTGAGGCGCTTAGAAACGTCGCACGAACAAACCGAAGCCAGCGTTTCGAAGCCCAGGCCAAGACGAATTTTTCCAGCTATTCACTTGGAATGCTGGGATAGCCCAAGCCCTTCAAAAACGGCCCGCAAGGTCGGCGGCCTGTTAAAAAGGGTGCTTTCGTTAGAATCAAAACGGCCCGTCACGGAATTGGACGGGAATAGGCTCAAAATGACCGCCAAGGTGTGGGGAATCATGTGTTAAAATATGAAGTTTCAATTCCAAGTTTGGGTTTTGATTCAATACCATTCTCTGTATAGAGTTTAATATAAACTGGGGCTGGCCTATGCTATAGCACTGCCAGTTAACTTCGTCCCCTTATTTGAGGCGCTTAGAAACGTCGCACGAACAAACCGAAGCCAGCGTTTCGAAGCCCAGGCCAAGACGAATTTTTCCAGCTATTCACTTGGAATGCTGGGATAGCCCAAGCCCTTCAAAAACGGCCCGCAAGGTCGGCGGCCTGTTAAAAAGGGTGCTTTCGTTAGAATCAAAACGGCCCGTCACGGAATTGGACGGGAATAGGCTCAAAATGACCGCCAAGGTGTGGGGAATCATGTGTTAAAATATGAAGTTTCAATTCCAAGTTTGGGTTTTGATTCAATACCATTCTCTGTATAGAGTTTAATATAAACTGGGGCTGGCCTATGCTATAGCACTGCCAGTTAACTTCGTCCCCTTATTTGAGGCGCTTAGAAACGTCGCACGAACAAACCGAAGCCAGCGTTTCGAAGCCCAGGCCAAGACAAATTTTTCCAGCTATTCACTTGGAATGCTGGGATAGCCCAAGCCCTTCAAAAACGGCCCGCAAGGTCGGCGGCCTGTTAAAAAGGGTGCTTTCGTTAGAATCAAAACGGCCCGTCACGGAATTGGACGGGAATAGGCTCAAAATGACCGCCAAGGTGTGGGGAATCATGTGTTAAAATATGAAGTTTCAATTCCAAGTTTGGGTTTTGATTCAATACCATTCTCTGTATAGAGTTTAATATAAACTGGGGCTGGCCTATGCTATAGCACTGCCAGTTAACTTCGTCCCCTTATTTGAGGCGCTTAGAAACGTCGCACGAACAAACCGAAGCCAGCGTTTCGAAGCCCAGGCCAAGACGAATTTTTCCAGCTATTCACTTGGAATGCTGGGATAGCCCAAGCCCTTCAAAAACGGCCCGCAAGGTCGGCGGCCTGTTAAAAAGGGTGCTTTCGTTAGAATCAAAACGGCCCGTCACGGAATTGGACGGGAATAGGCTCAAAATGACCGCCAAGGTGTGGGGAATCATGTGTTAAAATATGAAGTTTCAATTCCAAGTTTGGGTTTTGATTCAATACCATTCTCTGTATAGAGTTTAATATAAACTGGGGCTGGCCTATGCTATAGCACTGCCAGTTAACTTCGTCCCCTTATTTGAGGCGCTTAGAAACGTCGCACGAACAAACCGAAGCCAGCGTTTCGAAGCCCAGGCCAAGACGAATTTTTCCAGCTATTCACTTGGAATGCTGGGATAGCCCAAGCCCTTCAAAAACGGCCCGCAAGGTCGGCGGCCTGTTAAAAAGGGTGCTTTCGTTAGAATCAAAACGGCCCGTCACGGAATTGGACGGGAATAGGCTCAAAATGACCGCCAAGGTGTGGGGAATCATGTGTTAAAATATGAAGTTTCAATTCCAAGTTTGGGTTTTGATTCAATACCATTCTCTGTATAGAGTTTAATATAAACTGGGGCTGGCCTATGCTATAGCACTGCCAGTTAACTTCGTCCCCTCATTTGAGGCGCTTAGAAACGTCGCACGAACAAACCGAAGCCAGCGTTTCGAAGCCCAGGCCAAGACGAATTTTTCCAGCTATTCACTTGGAATGCTGGGATAGCCCAAGCCCTTCAAAAACGGCCCGCAAGGTCGGCGGCCTGTTTAAAAGGGTGCTTTCGTTAGAAGCAAAACGGCCCGTCACGGAATTGGACGGGAATAGGCTCAAAATGACCGCCAAGGTGTGGGGAATCATGTGTTAAAATATGAAGTTTCAATTCCAAGTTTGGGTTTTGATTCAATACCATTCTCTGTATAGAGTTTAATATAAACTGGGGCTGGCCTATGCTATAGCACTGCCAGTTAACTTCGTCCCCTCATTTGAGGCGCTTAGAAACGTCGCACGAACAAACCGAAGCCAGCGTTTCGAAGCCCAGGCCAAGACGAATTTTTCCAGCTATTCACTTGGAATGCTGGGATAGCCCAAGCCCTTCAAAAACGGCCCGCAAGGTCGGCGGCCTGTTAAAAAGGGTGCTTTCGTTAGAATCAAAACGGCCCGTCACGGAATTGGACGGGAATAGGCTCAAAATGACCGCCAAGGTGTGGGGAATCATGTGTTAAAATATGAAGTTTCAATTCCAAGTTTGGGTTTTGATTCAATACCATTCTCTGTATAGAGTTTAATATAAACTGGGGCTGGCCTATGCTATAGCACTGCCAGTTAACTTCGTCCCCTCATTTGAGGCGCTTAGAAACGTCGCACGAACAAACCGAAGCCAGCGTTTCGATGCCCAGGCCAAGACGAATTTTTCCAGCTATTCACTTGGAATGCTGGGATAGCCCAAGCCCTTCAAAAACGGCCCGCAAGGTCGGCGGCCTGTTAAAAAGGGTGCTTTCGTTAGAATCAAAACGGCCCGTCACGGAATTGGACGGGAATAGGCTCAAAATGACCGCCAAGGTGTGGGGAATCATGTGTTAAAATATGAAGTTTCAATTCCAAGTTTGGGTTTTGATTCAATACCATTCTCTGTATAGAGTTTAATATAAACTGGGGCTGGCCTATGCTATAGCACTGCCAGTTAACTTCGTCCCCTCATTTGAGGCGCTTAGAAACGTCGCACGAACAAACCGAAGCCAGCGTTTCGAAGCCCAGGCCAAGACGAATTTTTCCAGCTATTCACTTGGAATGCTGGGATAGCCCAAGCCCTTCAAAAACGGCCCGCAAGGTCGGCGGCCTGTTAAAAAGGGTGCTTTCGTTAGAATCAAAACGGCCCGTCACGGAATTGGACGGGAATAGGCTCAAAATGACCGCCAAGGTGTGGGGAATCATGTGTTAAAATATGAAGTTTCAATTCCAAGTTTGGGTTTTGATTCAATACCATTCTCTGTATAGAGTTTAATATAAACTGGGGCTGGCCTATGCTATAGCACTGCCAGTTAACTTCGTCCCCTTATTTGAGGCGCTTAGAAACGTCGCACGAACAAACCGAAGCCAGCGTTTCGAAGCCCAGGCCAAGACGAATTTTTCCAGCTATTCACTTGGAATGCTGGGATAGCCCAAGCCCTTCAAAAACGGCCCGCAAGGTCGGCGGCCCTGTTAAAAAGGGTGCTTTCGTTAGAATCAAATCGGCCCGTCACGGAATTGGACGGGAATAGGCTCAAAATGACCGCCAAGGTGTGGGGAATCATGTGTTAAAATATGAAGTTTCAATTCCAAGTTTGGGTTTTGATTCAATACCATTCTCTATATAGAGTTTAATATAAACTGGGGCTGGCCTATGCTATAGCACTGTCAGTTAACTTCGTCCCCTTATTTGAGGCGCTTAGAAACGTCGCACGAACAAACCGAAGCCAGCGTTTCGAAGCCCAGGCCAAGGCGAATTTTTCCAGCTATTCACTTGGAATGCTGGGATAGCCCAAGCCCTTCAAAAACGGCCCGCAAGGTCGGCGGCCTGTTAAAAAGGGTGCTTTCGTTAGAATCAAATCGGCCCGTCACGGAATTGGACGGGAATAGGCTCAAAATGACCGCCAAGGTGTGGGGAATCATGTGTTAAAATATGAAGTTTCAATTCCAAGTTTGGGTTTTGATTCAATACCATTCTCTATATAGAGTTTAATATAAACTGGGGCTGGCCTATGCTATAGCACTGTCAGTTAACTTCGTCCCCTTATTTGAGGCGCTTAGAAACGTCGCACGAACAAACCGAAGCCAGCGTTTCGAAGCCCAGGCCAAGGCGAATTTTTCCAGCTATTCACTTGGAATGCTGGGATAGCCCAAGCCCTTCAAAAACGGCCCGCAAGGTCGGCGGCCTGTTAAAAAGGGTGCTTTCGTTAGAATCAAATCGGCCCGTCACGGAATTGGACGGGAATAGGCTCAAAATGACCGCCAAGGTGTGGGGAATCATGTGTTAAAATATGAAGTTTCAATTCCAAGTTTGGGTTTTGATTCAATACCATTCTCTATATAGAGTTTAATATAAACTGGGGCTGGCCTATGCTATAGCACTGTCAGTTAACTTCGTCCCCTTATTTGAGGCGCTTAGAAACGTCGCACGAACAAACCGAAGCCAGCGTTTCGAAGCCCAGGCCAAGGCGAATTTTTCCAGCTATTCACTTGGAATGCTGGGATAGCCCAAGCCCTTCAAAAACGGCCCGCAAGGTCGGCGGCCTGTTAAAAAGGGTGCTTTCGTTAGAATCAAATCGGCCCGTCACGGAATTGGACGGGAATAGGCTCAAAATGACCGCCAAGGTGTGGGGAATCATGTGTTAAAATATGAAGTTTCAATTCCAAGTTTGGGTTTTGATTCAATACCATTCTCTATATAGAGTTTAATATAAACTGGGGCTGGCCTATGCTATAGCACTGTCAGTTAACTTCGTCCCCTTATTTGAGGCGCTTAGAAACGTCGCACGAACAAACCGAAGCCAGCGTTTCGAAGCCCAGGCCAAGGCGAATTTTTCCAGCTATTCACTTGGAATGCTGGGATAGCCCAAGCCCTTCAAAAACGGCCCGCAAGGTCGGCGGCCTGTTAAAAAGGGTGCTTTCGTTAGAATCAAATCGGCCCGTCACGGAATTGGACGGGAATAGGCTCAAAATGACCGCCAAGGTGTGGGGAATCATGTGTTAAAATATGAAGTTTCAATTCCAAGTTTGGGTTTTGATTCAATACCATTCTCTATATAGAGTTTAATATAAACTGGGGCTGGCCTATGCTATAGCACTGTCAGTTAACTTCGTCCCCTTATTTGAGGCGCTTAGAAACGTCGCACGAACAAACCGAAGCCAGCGTTTCGAAGCCCAGGCCAAGGCGAATTTTTCCAGCTATTCACTTGGAATGCTGGGATAGCCCAAGCCCTTCAAAAACGGCCCGCAAGGTCGGCGGCCTGTTAAAAAGGGTGCTTTCGTTAGAATCAAATCGGCCCGTCACGGAATTGGACGGGAATAGGCTCAAAATGACCGCCAAGGTGTGGGGAATCATGTGTTAAAATATGAAGTTTCAATTCCAAGTTTGGGTTTTGATTCAATACCATTCTCTATATAGAGTTTAATATAAACTGGGGCTGGCCTATGCTATAGCACTGTCAGTTAACTTCGTCCCCTTATTTGAGGCGCTTAGAAACGTCGCACGAACAAACCGAAGCCAGCGTTTCGAAGCCCAGGCCAAGGCGAATTTTTCCAGCTATTCACTTGGAATGCTGGGATAGCCCAAGCCCTTCAAAAACGGCCCGCAAGGTCGGCGGCCTGTTAAAAAGGGTGCTTTCGTTAGAATCAAATCGGCCCGTCACGGAATTGGACGGGAATAGGCTCAAAATGACCGCCAAGGTGTGGGGAATCATGTGTTAAAATATGAAGTTTCAATTCCAAGTTTGGGTTTTGATTCAATACCATTCTCTATATAGAGTTTAATATAAACTGGGGCTGGCCTATGCTATAGCACTGTCAGTTAACTTCGTCCCCTTATTTGAGGCGCTTAGAAACGTCGCACGAACAAACCGAAGCCAGCGTTTCGAAGCCCAGGCCAAGGCGAATTTTTCCAGCTATTCACTTGGAATGCTGGGATAGCCCAAGCCCTTCAAAAACGGCCCGCAAGGTCGGCGGCCTGTTAAAAAGGGTGCTTTCGTTAGAATCAAATCGGCCCGTCACGGAATTGGACGGGAATAGGCTCAAAATGACCGCCAAGGTGTGGGGAATCATGTGTTAAAATATGAAGTTTCAATTCCAAGTTTGGGTTTTGATTCAATACCATTCTCTATATAGAGTTTAATATAAACTGGGGCTGGCCTATGCTATAGCACTGTCAGTTAACTTCGTCCCCTTATTTGAGGCGCTTAGAAACGTCGCACGAACAAACCGAAGCCAGCGTTTCGAAGCCCAGGCCAAGGCGAATTTTTCCAGCTATTCACTTGGAATGCTGGGATAGCCCAAGCCCTTCAAAAACGGCCCGCAAGGTCGGCGGCCTGTTAAAAAGGGTGCTTTCGTTAGAATCAAATCGGCCCGTCACGGAATTGGACGGGAATAGGCTCAAAATGACCGCCAAGGTGTGGGGAATCATGTGTTAAAATATGAAGTTTCAATTCCAAGTTTGGGTTTTGATTCAATACCATTCTCTATATAGAGTTTAATATAAACTGGGGCTGGCCTATGCTATAGCACTGTCAGTTAACTTCGTCCCCTTATTTGAGGCGCTTAGAAACGTCGCACGAACAAACCGAAGCCAGCGTTTCGAAGCCCAGGCCAAGGCGAATTTTTCCAGCTATTCACTTGGAATGCTGGGATAGCCCAAGCCCTTCAAAAACGGCCCGCAAGGTCGGCGGCCTGTTAAAAAGGGTGCTTTCGTTAGAATCAAATCGGCCCGTCACGGAATTGGACGGGAATAGGCTCAAAATGACCGCCAAGGTGTGGGGAATCATGTGTTAAAATATGAAGTTTCAATTCCAAGTTTGGGTTTTGATTCAATACCATTCTCTATATAGAGTTTAATATAAACTGGGGCTGGCCTATGCTATAGCACTGTCAGTTAACTTCGTCCCCTTATTTGAGGCGCTTAGAAACGTCGCACGAACAAACCGAAGCCAGCGTTTCGAAGCCCAGGCCAAGGCGAATTTTTCCAGCTATTCACTTGGAATGCTGGGATAGCCCAAGCCCTTCAAAAACGGCCCGCAAGGTCGGCGGCCTGTTAAAAAGGGTGCTTTCGTTAGAATCAAATCGGCCCGTCACGGAATTGGACGGGAATAGGCTCAAAATGACCGCCAAGGTGTGGGGAATCATGTGTTAAAATATGAAGTTTCAATTCCAAGTTTGGGTTTTGATTCAATACCATTCTCTATATAGAGTTTAATATAAACTGGGGCTGGCCTATGCTATAGCACTGTCAGTTAACTTCGTCCCCTTATTTGAGGCGCTTAGAAACGTCGCACGAACAAACCGAAGCCAGCGTTTCGAAGCCCAGGCCAAGGCGAATTTTTCCAGCTATTCACTTGGAATGCTGGGATAGCCCAAGCCCTTCAAAAACGGCCCGCAAGGTCGGCGGCCTGTTAAAAAGGGTGCTTTCGTTAGAATCAAATCGGCCCGTCACGGAATTGGACGGGAATAGGCTCAAAATGACCGCCAAGGTGTGGGGAATCATGTGTTAAAATATGAAGTTTCAATTCCAAGTTTGGGTTTTGATTCAATACCATTCTCTATATAGAGTTTAATATAAACTGGGGCTGGCCTATGCTATAGCACTGTCAGTTAACTTCGTCCCCTTATTTGAGGCGCTTAGAAACGTCGCACGAACAAACCGAAGCCAGCGTTTCGAAGCCCAGGCCAAGGCGAATTTTTCCAGCTATTCACTTGGAATGCTGGGATAGCCCAAGCCCTTCAAAAACGGCCCGCAAGGTCGGCGGCCTGTTAAAAAAGGGTGCTTTCGTTAGAATCAAATCGGCCCGTCACGGAATTGGACGGGAATAGGCTCAAAATGACCGCCAAGGTGTGGGGAATCATGTGTTAAAATATGAAGTTTCAATTCCAAGTTTGGGTTTTGATTCAATACCATTCTCTATATAGAGTTTAATATAAACTGGGGCTGGCCTATGCTATAGCACTGTCAGTTAACTTCGTCCCCTTATTTGAGGCGCTTAGAAACGTCGCACGAACAAACCGAAGCCAGCGTTTCGAAGCCCAGGCCAAGGCGAATTTTTCCAGCTATTCACTTGGAATGCTGGGATAGCCCAAGCCCTTCAAAAACGGCCCGCAAGGTCGGCGGCCTGTTAAAAAGGGTGCTTTCGTTAGAATCAAATCGGCCCGTCACGGAATTGGACGGGAATAGGCTCAAAATGACCGCCAAGGTGTGGGGAATCATGTGTTAAAATATGAAGTTTCAATTCCAAGTTTGGGTTTTGATTCAATACCATTCTCTATATAGAGTTTAATATAAACTGGGGCTGGCCTATGCTATAGCACTGTCAGTTAACTTCGTCCCCTTATTTGAGGCGCTTAGAAACGTCGCACGAACAAACCGAAGCCAGCGTTTCGAAGCCCAGGCCAAGGCGAATTTTTCCAGCTATTCACTTGGAATGCTGGGATAGCCCAAGCCCTTCAAAAACGGCCCGCAAGGTCGGCGGCCTGTTAAAAAGGGTGCTTTCGTTAGAATCAAATCGGCCCGTCACGGAATTGGACGGGAATAGGCTCAAAATGACCGCCAAGGTGTGGGGAATCATGTGTTAAAATATGAAGTTTCAATTCCAAGTTTGGGTTTTGATTCAATACCATTCTCTATATAGAGTTTAATATAAACTGGGGCTGGCCTATGCTATAGCACTGTCAGTTAACTTCGTCCCCTTATTTGAGGCGCTTAGAAACGTCGCACGAACAAACCGAAGCCAGCGTTTCGAAGCCCAGGCCAAGGCGAATTTTTCCAGCTATTCACTTGGAATGCTGGGATAGCCCAAGCCCTTCAAAAACGGCCCGCAAGGTCGGCGGCCTGTTAAAAAGGGTGCTTTCGTTAGAATCAAATCGGCCCGTCACGGAATTGGACGGGAATAGGCTCAAAATGACCGCCAAGGTGTGGGGAATCATGTGTTAAAATATGAAGTTTCAATTCCAAGTTTGGGTTTTGATTCAATACCATTCTCTATATAGAGTTTAATATAAACTGGGGCTGGCCTATGCTATAGCACTGTCAGTTAACTTCGTCCCCTTATTTGAGGCGCTTAGAAACGTCGCACGAACAAACCGAAGCCAGCGTTTCGAAGCCCAGGCCAAGGCGAATTTTTCCAGCTATTCACTTGGAATGCTGGGATAGCCCAAGCCCTTCAAAAACGGCCCGCAAGGTCGGCGGCCTGTTAAAAAGGGTGCTTTCGTTAGAATCAAATCGGCCCGTCACGGAATTGGACGGGAATAGGCTCAAAATGACCGCCAAGGTGTGGGGAATCATGTGTTAAAATATGAAGTTTCAATTCCAAGTTTGGGTTTTGATTCAATACCATTCTCTATATAGAGTTTAATATAAACTGGGGCTGGCCTATGCTATAGCACTGTCAGTTAACTTCGTCCCCTTATTTGAGGCGCTTAGAAACGTCGCACGAACAAACCGAAGCCAGCGTTTCGAAGCCCAGGCCAAGGCGAATTTTTCCAGCTATTCACTTGGAATGCTGGGATAGCCCAAGCCCTTCAAAAACGGCCCGCAAGGTCGGCGGCCTGTTAAAAAGGGTGCTTTCGTTAGAATCAAATCGGCCCGTCACGGAATTGGACGGGAATAGGCTCAAAATGACCGCCAAGGTGTGGGGAATCATGTGTTAAAATATGAAGTTTCAATTCCAAGTTTGGGTTTTGATTCAATACCATTCTCTATATAGAGTTTAATATAAACTGGGGCTGGCCTATGCTATAGCACTGTCAGTTAACTTCGTCCCCTTATTTGAGGCGCTTAGAAACGTCGCACGAACAAACCGAAGCCAGCGTTTCGAAGCCCAGGCCAAGGCGAATTTTTCCAGCTATTCACTTGGAATGCTGGGATAGCCCAAGCCCTTCAAAAACGGCCCGCAAGGTCGGCGGCCTGTTAAAAAGGGTGCTTTCGTTAGAATCAAATCGGCCCGTCACGGAATTGGACGGGAATAGGCTCAAAATGACCGCCAAGGTGTGGGGAATCATGTGTTAAAATATGAAGTTTCAATTCCAAGTTTGGGTTTTGATTCAATACCATTCTCCATATAGAGTTTAATATAAACTGGGGCTGGCCTATGCTATAGCACTGTCAGTTAACTTCGTCCCCTTATTTGAGGCGCTTAGAAACGTCGCACGAACAAACCGAAGCCAGCGTTTCGAAGCCCAGGCCAAGGCGAATTTTTCCAGCTATTCACTTGGAATGCTGGGATAGCCCAAGCCCTTCAAAAACGGCCCGCAAGGTCGGCGGCCTGTTAAAAAGGGTGCTTTCGTTAGAATCAAATCGGCCCGTCACGGAATTGGACGGGAATAGGCTCAAAATGACCGCCAAGGTGTGGGGAATCATGTGTTAAAATATGAAGTTTCAATTCCAAGTTTGGGTTTTGATTCAATACCATTCTCTATATAGAGTTTAATATAAACTGGGGCTGGCCTATGCTATAGCACTGTCAGTTAACTTCGTCCCCTTATTTGAGGCGCTTAGAAACGTCGCACGAACAAACCGAAGCCAGCGTTTCGAAGCCCAGGCCAAGGCGAATTTTTCCAGCTATTCACTTGGAATGCTGGGATAGCCCAAGCCCTTCAAAAACGGCCCGCAAGGTCGGCGGCCTGTTAAAAAGGGTGCTTTCGTTAGAATCAAAACGGCCCGTCACGGAATTGGACGGGAATAGGCTCAAAATGACCGCCAAGGTGTGGGGAATCATGTGTTAAAATATGAAGTTTCAATTCCAAGTTTGGGTTTTGATTCAATACCATTCTCTATATAGAGTTTAATATAAACTGGGGCTGGCCTATGCTATAGCACTGTCAGTTAACTTCGTCCCCTTATTTGAGGCGCTTAGAAACGTCGCACGAACAAACCGAAGCCAGCGTTTCGAAGCCCAAGCCAAGGCGAATTTTTCCAGCTATTCACTTGGAATGCTGGGATAGCCCAAGCCCTTCAAAAACGGCCCGCAAGGTCGGCGGCCTGTTAAAAAGGGTGCTTTCGTTAGAATCAAAACGGCCCGTCACGGAATTGGACGGGAATAGGCTCAAAATGACCGCCAAGGTGTGGGGAATCATGTGTTAAAATATGAAGTTTCAATTCCAAGTTTGGGTTTTGATTCAATACCATTCTCTATATAGAGTTTAATATAAACTGGGGCTGGCCTATGCTATAGCACTGTCAGTTAACTTCGTCCCCTTATTTGAGGCGCTTAGAAACGTCGCACGAACAAACCGAAGCCAGCGTTTCGAAGCCCAGGCCAAGGCGAATTTTTCCAGCTATTCACTTGGAATGCTGGGATAGCCCAAGCCCTTCAAAAACGGCCCGCAAGGTCGGCGGCCTGTTAAAAAGGGTGCTTTCGTTAGAATCAAATCGGCCCGTCACGGAATTGGACGGGAATAGGCTCAAAATGACCGCCAAGGTGTGGGGAATCATGTGTTAAAATATGAAGTTTCAATTCCAAGTTTGGGTTTTGATTC
>OW387138.1:6081291-6205812 GCA_936440205.1 Lepidonotus clava
CCACACCTTGGCGGTCATTTTTGAGCCTATTCCCGTTCCAATTCCGTGACGGGCCGTTTGATTCTAAACGAAAGGCCCTTTTTAACAGGCCGCCGACCTTGGCGGCCGTTTTTGAAGGGCTTGGGCTATCCCAGCATTCCAAGTGAATAGCTGGAAAAATTCGTCTTGGCCTGGGCTTCGAAACGCTGGCTTCGGTTTGTTCGTGCGACGTTTCTAAGCGCCTCAAATAAGGGGACGAAGTTGACTGACAGTGGCTATAGCATAGGCCAGCCCACGTTTATATTAAACTCTATATGGAGAATGTATTGAATCAAAACCCAAACTTGGAATTGATGAAACTTCATATTTTAAGCTATCTCAGATTCCCACACCTTGGCGGTCATTTTGAGCCTATTCCCGTCAATTCCGTGACGGGCCGTTTTGATTCTAACGAAAGGCCCTTTTAACAGGCCGCCGACCTTGCGGGCCGTTTTTGAAGGGCTTGGGCTATCCCCAGCATTCCAAGTGAATAGCTGGAAAAATTCGTCTTGGCCTGGGCTTCGAAACGCTGGCTTCGGTTTGTTCGTGCGACGTTTCTAAGCGCCTCAAATAAGGGGACGAAGTTGACTGACAGTGCTATAGCATAGGCCAGCCCCAGTTTATATTAAACTCTATATGGAGAATGGTATTGAATCAAAACCCCAAACTTGGAATTGAAACTTCATATTTTAACACATGATTCCCCACACCTTGGCGGTCATTTTGAGCCTATTCCCGTCCAATTCCGTGACGGGCCGTTTTGATTCTAACGAAAGGCCCCTTTTTAACAGGCCGCCGACCTTGCGGGCCGTTTTTGAAGGGCTTGGGCTATCCCAGCATTCCAAGTGAATAGCTGGAAAAATTCGTCTTGGCCTGGGCTTCGAAACGCTGGCTTCGGTTTGTTCGTGCGACGTTTCTAAGCGCCTCAAATAAGGGGACGAAGTTGACTGACAGTGCTATAGCATAGGCCAGCCCCAGTTTATATTAAACTCTATATGGAGAATGGTATTGAATCAAAACCAAACTTGGAATTGAAACTTCATATTTTAACACATGATTCCCCACACCTTTGGCGGGTCATTTTGAGCCTATTCCCGTCCAATTCCGTGACGGGCCGTTTTGATTCTAACGAAAGGCCCCTTTTTAACAGGCCGCCGACCTTGCGGGCCGTTTTTGAAGGGCTTGGGCTATCCCAGCATTCCAAGTGAATAGCTGGAAAAATTCGTCTTGGCCTGGGCTTCGAAACGCTGGCTTCGGTTTGTTCGTGCGACGTTTCTAAGCGCCTCAAATAAGGGGACGAAGTTGACTGACAGTGCTATAGCATAGGCCAGCCCCAGTTTATATTAACTCTATATGGAGAATGGTATTGAATCAAAACCAAACTTGGAATTGAAACTTCATATTTTAACACATGATTCCCCACACCTTGGCGGTCATTTTGAGCCTATTCCCGTCCAATTCCGTGACGGGCCGTTTTGATTCTAACGAAAGGCCCCTTTTTAACAGGCCGCCGACCTTGCGGGCCGTTTTTGAAGGGCTTGGGCTATCCCAGCATTCCAAGTGAATAGCTGGAAAAATTCGTCTTGGCCTGGCTTCGAAACGCTGGCTTCGGTTTGTTCGTGCGACGTTTCTAAGCGCCTCAAATAAGGGGACGAAGTTGACTGACAGTGCTATAGCATAGGCCAGCCCCAGTTTATATTAAACTCTATATGGAGAATGGTATTGAATCAAAACCCAAACTTGGAATTGAAACTTCATATTTTAACACATGATTCCCCACACCTTGGCGGTCATTTTGAGCCTATTCCCGTCCAATTCCGTGACGGGCCGTTTTGATTCTAACGAAAGGCCCCTTTTTAACAGGCCGCCGACCTTGCGGGCCGTTTTGAAGGGCTTGGGCTATCCCAGCATTCCAAGTGAATAGCTGGAAAAATTCGTCTTGGCCTGGGCTTCGAAACGCTGGCTTCGGTTTGTTCGTGCGACGTTTCTAAGCGCCTCAAATAAGGGGACGAAGTTGACTGACAGTGCTATAGCATAGGCCAGCCCCAGTTTATATTAAACTCTATATGGAGAATGGTATTGAATCAAACCCAAACTTGGAATTGAAACTTCATATTTTAACACATGATTCCCCACACCTTGGCGGTCATTTTGAGCCTATTCCCGTCCAATTCCGTGACGGGCCGTTTTGATTCTAACGAAAGGCCCCTTTTTAACAGGCCGCCGACCTTGCGGGCCGTTTTTGAAGGGCTTGGGCTATCCCAGCATTCCAAGTGAATAGCTGGAAAAATTCGTCTTGGCCTGGGCTTCGAAACGCTGGCTTCGGTTTGTTCGTGCGACGTTTCTAAGCGCCTCAAATAAGGGGACGAAGTTGACTGACAGTGCTATAGCATAGGCCAGCCCCAGTTTATATTAAACTCTATATGGAGAATGGTATTGAATCAAAACCCAAACTTGGAATTGAAACTTCATATTTTAACACATGATTCCCCACACCTTGGCGGTCATTTTGAGCCTATTCCCGTCCAATTCCGTGACGGGCCGTTTTGATTCTAACGAAAGGCCCCTTTTTAACAGGCCGCCGACCTTGCGGGCCGTTTTTGAAGGGCTTGGGCTATCCCAGCATTCCAAGTGAATAGCTGGAAAAATTCGTCTTGGCCTGGGCTTCGAAACGCTGGCTTCGGTTTGTTCGTGCGACGTTTCTAAGCGCCTCAAATAAGGGGACGAAGTTGACTGACAGTGCTATAGCATAGGCCAGCCCCAGTTTATATTAAACTCTATATGGAGAATGGTATTGAATCAAAACCCAAACTTGGAATTGAAACTTCATATTTTAACACATGATTCCCCACACCTTGGCGGTCATTTTGAGCCTATTCCCGTCCAATTCCGTGACGGGCCGTTTTGATTCTAACGAAAGGCCCCTTTTTAACAGGCCGCCGACCTTGCGGGCCGTTTTTGAAGGGCTTGGGCTATCCCAGCATTCCAAGTGAATAGCTGGAAAAATTCGTCTTGGCCTGGGCTTCGAAACGCTGGCTTCGGTTTGTTCGTGCGACGTTTCTAAGCGCCTCAAATAAGGGGACGAAGTTGACTGACAGTGCTATAGCATAGGCCAGCCCCAGTTTATATTAAACTCTATATGGAGAATGGTATTGAATCAAAACCCAAACTTGGAATTGAAACTTCATATTTTAACACATGATTCCCCACACCTTGGCGGTCATTTTGAGCCTATTCCCGTCCAATTCCGTGACGGGCCGTTTTGATTCTAACGAAAGGCCCCCTTTTAACAGGCCGCCGACCTTGCGGGCCGTTTTTGAAGGGCTTGGGCTATCCCAGCATTCCAAGTGAATAGCTGGAAAAATTCGTCTTGGCCTGGGCTTCGAAACGCTGGCTTCGGTTTGTTCGTGCGACGTTTCTAAGCGCCTCAAATAAGGGGACGAAGTTGACTGACAGTGCTATAGCATAGGCCAGCCCCAGTTTATATTAAACTCTATATGGAGAATGGTATTGAATCAAAACCCAAACTTGGAATTGAAACTTCATATTTTAACACATGATTCCCCACACCTTGGCGGTCATTTTGAGCCTATTCCCGTCCAATTCCGTGACGGGCCGTTTTGATTCTAACGAAAGGCCCCTTTTTAACAGGCCGCCGACCTTGCGGGCCGTTTTTGAAGGGCTTGGGCTATCCCAGCATTCCAAGTGAATAGCTGGAAAAATTCGTCTTGGCCTGGGCTTCGAAACGCTGGCTTCGGTTTGTTCGTGCGACGTTTCTAAGCGCCTCAAATAAGGGGACGAAGTTGACTGACAGTGCTATAGCATAGGCCAGCCCCAGTTTATATTAAACTCTATATGGAGAATGGTATTGAATCAAAACCCAAACTTGGAATTGAAACTTCATATTTTAACACATGATTCCCCACACCTTGGCGGTCATTTTGAGCCTATTCCCGTCCAATTCCGTGACGGGCCGTTTTGATTCTAACGAAAGGCCCCTTTTTAACAGGCCGCCGACCTTGCGGGCCGTTTTTGAAGGGCTTGGGCTATCCCAGCATTCCAAGTGAATAGCTGGAAAAATTCGTCTTGGCCTGGGCTTCGAAACGCTGGCTTCGGTTTGTTCGTGCGACGTTTCTAAGCGCCTCAAATAAGGGGACGAAGTTGACTGACAGTGCTATAGCATAGGCCAGCCCCAGTTTATATTAAACTCTATATGGAGAATGGTATTGAATCAAAACCCAAACTTGGAATTGAAACTTCATATTTTAACACATGATTCCCCACACCATGGCGGTCATTTTGAGCCTATTCCCGTCCAATTCCGTGACGGGCCGTTTTGATTCTAACGAAAGGCCCCTTTTTAACAGGCCGCCGACCTTGCGGGCCGTTTTTGAAGGGCTTGGGCTATCCCAGCATTCCAAGTGAATAGCTGGAAAAATTCGTCTTGGCCTGGGCTTCGAAACGCTGGCTTCGGTTTGTTCGTGCGACGTTTCTAAGCGCCTCAAATAAGGGGACGAAGTTGACTGACAGTGCTATAGCATAGGCCAGCCCCAGTTTATATTAAACTCTATATGGAGAATGGTATTGAATCAAAACCCAAACTTGGAATTGAAACTTCATATTTTAACACATGATTCCCCACACCTTGGCGGTCATTTTGAGCCTATTCCCGTCCAATTCCGTGACGGGCCGTTTTGATTCTAACGAAAGGCCCCTTTTTAACAGGCCGCCGACCTTGCGGGCCGTTTTTGAAGGGCTTGGGCTATCCCAGCATTCCAAGTGAATAGCTGGAAAAATTCGTCTTGGCCTGGGCTTCGAAACGCTGGCTTCGGTTTGTTCGTGCGACGTTTCTAAGCGCCTCAAATAAGGGGACGAAGTTGACTGACAGTGCTATAGCATAGGCCAGCCCCAGTTTATATTAAACTCTATATGGAGAATGGTATTGAATCAAAACCCAAACTTGGAATTGAAACTTCATATTTTAACACATGATTCCCCACACCTTGGCGGTCATTTTGAGCCTATTCCCGTCCAATTCCGTGACGGGCCGTTTTGATTCTAACGAAAGGCCCCTTTTTAACAGGCCGCCGACCTTGCGGGCCGTTTTTGAAGGGCTTGGGCTATCCCAGCATTCCAAGTGAATAGCTGGAAAAATTCGTCTTGGCCTGGGCTTCGAAACGCTGGCTTCGGTTTGTTCGTGCGACGTTTCTAAGCGCCTCAAATAAGGGGACGAAGTTGACTGACAGTGCTATAGCATAGGCCAGCCCCAGTTTATATTAAACTCTATATGGAGAATGGTATTGAATCAAAACCCAAACTTGGAATTGAAACTTCATATTTTAACACATGATTCCCCACACCTTGGCGGTCATTTTGAGCCTATTCCCGTCCAATTCCGTGACGGGCCGTTTTGATTCTAACGAAAGGCCCCTTTTTAACAGGCCGCCGACCTTGCGGGCCGTTTTTGAAGGGCTTGGGCTATCCCAGCATTCCAAGTGAATAGCTGGAAAAATTCGTCTTGGCCTGGGCTTCGAAACGCTGGCTTCGGTTTGTTCGTGCGACGTTTCTAAGCGCCTCAAATAAGGGGACGAAGTTGACTGACAGTGCTATAGCATAGGCCAGCCCCAGTTTATATTAAACTCTATATGGAGAATGGTATTGAATCAAAACCCAAACTTGGAATTGAAACTTCATATTTTAACACATGATTCCCCACACCTTGGCGGTCATTTTGAGCCTATTCCCGTCCAATTCCGTGACGGGCCGTTTTGATTCTAACGAAAGGCCCCTTTTTAACAGGCCGCCGACCTTGCGGGCCGTTTTTGAAGGGCTTGGGCTATCCCAGCATTCCAAGTGAATAGCTGGAAAAATTCGTCTTGGCCTGGGCTTCGAAACGCTGGCTTCGGTTTGTTCGTGCGACGTTTCTAAGCGCCTCAAATAAGGGGACGAAGTTGACTGACAGTGCTATAGCATAGGCCAGCCCCAGTTTATATTAAACTCTATATGGAGAATGGTATTGAATCAAAACCCAAACTTGGAATTGAAACTTCATATTTTAACACATGATTCCCCACACCTTGGCGGTCATTTTGAGCCTATTCCCGTCCAATTCCGTGACGGGCCGTTTTGATTCTAACGAAAGGCCCCTTTTTAACAGGCCGCCGACCTTGCGGGCCGTTTTTGAAGGGCTTGGGCTATCCCAGCATTCCAAGTGAATAGCTGGAAAAATTCGTCTTGGCCTGGGCTTCGAAACGCTGGCTTCGGTTTGTTCGTGCGACGTTTCTAAGCGCCTCAAATAAGGGGACGAAGTTGACTGACAGTGCTATAGCATAGGCCAGCCCCAGTTTATATTAAACTCTATATGGAGAATGGTATTGAATCAAAACCCAAACTTGGAATTGAAACTTCATATTTTAACACATGATTCCCCACACCTTGGCGGTCATTTTGAGCCTATTCCCGTCCAATTCCGTGACGGGCCGTTTTGATTCTAACGAAAGGCCCCTTTTTAACAGGCCGCCGACCTTGCGGGCCGTTTTTGAAGGGCTTGGGCTATCCCAGCATTCCAAGTGAATAGCTGGAAAAATTCGTCTTGGCCTGGGCTTCGAAACGCTGGCTTCGGTTTGTTCGTGCGACGTTTCTAAGCGCCTCAAATAAGGGGACGAAGTTGACTGACAGTGCTATAGCATAGGCCAGCCCCAGTTTATATTAAACTCTATATGGAGAATGGTATTGAATCAAAACCCAAACTTGGAATTGAAACTTCATATTTTAACACATGATTCCCCACACCTTGGCGGTCATTTTGAGCCTATTCCCGTCCAATTCCGTGACGGGCCGTTTTGATTCTAACGAAAGGCCCCTTTTTAACAGGCCGCCGACCTTGCGGGCCGTTTTTGAAGGGCTTGGGCTATCCCAGCATTCCAAGTGAATAGCTGGAAAAATTCGTCTTGGCCTGGGCTTCGAAACGCTGGCTTCGGTTTGTTCGTGCGACGTTTCTAAGCGCCTCAAATAAGGGGACGAAGTTGACTGACAGTGCTATAGCATAGGCCAGCCCCAGTTTATATTAAACTCTATATGGAGAATGGTATTGAATCAAAACCCAAACTTGGAATTGAAACTTCATATTTTAACACATGATTCCCCACACCTTGGCGGTCATTTTGAGCCTATTCCCGTCCAATTCCGTGACGGGCCGTTTTGATTCTAACGAAAGGCCCCTTTTTAACAGGCCGCCGACCTTGCGGGCCGTTTTTGAAGGGCTTGGGCTATCCCAGCATTCCAAGTGAATAGCTGGAAAAATTCGTCTTGGCCTGGGCTTCGAAACGCTGGCTTCGGTTTGTTCGTGCGACGTTTCTAAGCGCCTCAAATAAGGGGACGAAGTTGACTGACAGTGCTATAGCATAGGCCAGCCCCAGTTTATATTAAACTCTATATGGAGAATGGTATTGAATCAAAACCCAAACTTGGAATTGAAACTTCATATTTTAACACATGATTCCCCACACCTTGGCGGTCATTTTGAGCCTATTCCCGTCCAATTCCGTGACGGGCCGTTTTGATTCTAACGAAAGGCCCCTTTTTAACAGGCCGCCGACCTTGCGGGCCGTTTTTGAAGGGCTTGGGCTATCCCAGCATTCCAAGTGAATAGCTGGAAAAATTCGTCTTGGCCTGGGATTCGAAACGCTGGCTTCGGTTTGTTCGTGCGACGTTTCTAAGCGCCTCAAATAAGGGGACGAAGTTGACTGACAGTGCTATAGCATAGGCCAGCCCCAGTTTATATTAAACTCTATATGGAGAATGGTATTGAATCAAAACCCAAACTTGGAATTGAAACTTCATATTTTAACACATGATTCCCCACACCTTGGCGGTCATTTTGAGCCTATTCCCGTCCAATTCCGTGACGGGCCGTTTTGATTCTAACGAAAGGCCCCTTTTTAACAGGCCGCCGACCTTGCGGGCCGTTTTTGAAGGGCTTGGGCTATCCCAGCATTCCAAGTGAATAGCTGGAAAAATTCGTCTTGGCCTGGGCTTCGAAACGCTGGCTTCGGTTTGTTCGTGCGACGTTTCTAAGCGCCTCAAATAAGGGGACGAAGTTGACTGACAGTGCTATAGCATAGGCCAGCCCCAGTTTATATTAAACTCTATATGGAGAATGGTATTGAATCAAAACCCAAACTTGGAATTGAAACTTCATATTTTAACACATGATTCCCCACACCTTGGCGGTCATTTTGAGCCTATTCCCGTCCAATTCCGTGACGGGCCGTTTTGATTCTAACGAAAGGCCCCTTTTTAACAGGCCGCCGACCTTGCGGGCCGTTTTTGAAGGGCTTGGGCTATCCCAGCATTCCAAGTGAATAGCTGGAAAAATTCGTCTTGGCCTGGGCTTCGAAACGCTGGCTTCGGTTTGTTCGTGCGACGTTTCTAAGCGCCTCAAATAAGGGGACGAAGTTGACTGACAGTGCTATAGCATAGGCCAGCCCCAGTTTATATTAAACTCTATATGGAGAATGGTATTGAATCAAAACCCAAACTTGGAATTGAAACTTCATATTTTAACACATGATTCCCCACACCTTGGCGGTCATTTTGAGCCTATTCCCGTCCAATTCCGTGACGGGCCGTTTTGATTCTAACGAAAGGCCCCTTTTTAACAGGCCGCCGACCTTGCGGGCCGTTTTTGAAGGGCTTGGGCTATCCCAGCATTCCAAGTGAATAGCTGGAAAAATTCGTCTTGGCCTGGGCTTCGAAACGCTGGCTTCGGTTTGTTCGTGCGACGTTTCTAAGCGCCTCAAATAAGGGGACGAAGTTGACTGACAGTGCTATAGCATAGGCCAGCCCCAGTTTATATTAAACTCTATATGGAGAATGGTATTGAATCAAAACCCAAACTTGGAATTGAAACTTCATATTTTAACACATGATTCCCCACACCTTGGCGGTCATTTTGAGCCTATTCCCGTCCAATTCCGTGACGGGCCGTTTTGATTCTAACGAAAGGCCCCTTTTTAACAGGCCGCCGACCTTGCGGGCCGTTTTTGAAGGGCTTGGGCTATCCCAGCATTCCAAGTGAATAGCTGGAAAAATTCGTCTTGGCCTGGGCTTCGAAACGCTGGCTTCGGTTTGTTCGTGCGACGTTTCTAAGCGCCTCAAATAAGGGGACGAAGTTGACTGACAGTGCTATAGCATAGGCCAGCCCCAGTTTATATTAAACTCTATATGGAGAATGGTATTGAATCAAAACCCAAACTTGGAATTGAAACTTCATATTTTAACACATGATTCCCCACACCTTGGCGGTCATTTTGAGCCTATTCCCGTCCAATTCCGTGACGGGCCGTTTTGATTCTAACGAAAGGCCCCTTTTTAACAGGCCGCCGACCTTGCGGGCCGTTTTTGAAGGGCTTGGGCTATCCCAGCATTCCAAGTGAATAGCTGGAAAAATTCGTCTTGGCCTGGGCTTCGAAACGCTGGCTTCGGTTTGTTCGTGCGACGTTTCTAAGCGCCTCAAATAAGGGGACGAAGTTGACTGACAGTGCTATAGCATAGGCCAGCCCCAGTTTATATTAAACTCTATATGGAGAATGGTATTGAATCAAAACCCAAACTTGGAATTGAAACTTCATATTTTAACACATGATTCCCCACACCTTGGCGGTCATTTTGAGCCTATTCCCGTCCAATTCCGTGACGGGCCGTTTTGATTCTAACGAAAGGCCCCTTTTTAACAGGCCGCCGACCTTGCGGGCCGTTTTTGAAGGGCTTGGGCTATCCCAGCATTCCAAGTGAATAGCTGGAAAAATTCGTCTTGGCCTGGGCTTCGAAACGCTGGCTTCGGTTTGTTCGTGCGACGTTTCTAAGCGCCTCAAATAAGGGGACGAAGTTGACTGACAGTGCTATAGCATAGGCCAGCCCCAGTTTATATTAAACTCTATATGGAGAATGGTATTGAATCAAAACCCAAACTTGGAATTGAAACTTCATATTTTAACACATGATTCCCCACACCTTGGCGGTCATTTTGAGCCTATTCCCGTCCAATTCCGTGACGGGCCGTTTTGATTCTAACGAAAGGCCCCTTTTTAACAGGCCGCCGACCTTGCGGGCCGTTTTTGAAGGGCTTGGGCTATCCCAGCATTCCAAGTGAATAGCTGGAAAAATTCGTCTTGACCTGGGCTTCGAAACGCTGGCTTCGGTTTGTTCGTGCGACGTTTCTAAGCGCCTCAAATAAGGGGACGAAGTTGACTGACAGTGCTATAGCATAGGCCAGCCCCAGTTTATATTAAACTCTATATGGAGAATGGTATTGAATCAAAACCCAAACTTGGAATTGAAACTTCATATTTTAACACATGATTCCCCACACCTTGGCGGTCATTTTGAGCCTATTCCCGTCCAATTCCGTGACGGGCCGTTTTGATTCTAACGAAAGGCCCCTTTTTAACAGGCCGCCGACCTTGCGGGCCGTTTTTGAAGGGCTTGGGCTATCCCAGCATTCCAAGTGAATAGCTGGAAAAATTCGTCTTGGCCTGGGCTTCGAAACGCTGGCTTCGGTTTGTTCGTGCGACGTTTCTAAGCGCCTCAAATAAGGGGACGAAGTTGACTGACAGTGCTATAGCATAGGCCAGCCCCAGTTTATATTAAACTCTATATGGAGAATGGTATTGAATCAAAACCCAAACTTGGAATTGAAACTTCATATTTTAACACATGATTCCCCACACCTTGGCGGTCATTTTGAGCCTATTCCCGTCCAATTCCGTGACGGGCCGTTTTGATTCTAACGAAAGGCCCCTTTTTAACAGGCCGCCGACCTTGCGGGCCGTTTTTGAAGGGCTTGGGCTATCCCAGCATTCCAAGTGAATAGCTGGAAAAATTCGTCTTGGCCTGGGCTTCGAAACGCTGGCTTCGGTTTGTTCGTGCGACGTTTCTAAGCGCCTCAAATAAGGGGACGAAGTTGACTGACAGTGCTATAGCATAGGCCAGCCCCAGTTTATATTAAACTCTATATGGAGAATGGTATTGAATCAAAACCCAAACTTGGAATTGAAACTTCATATTTTAACACATGATTCCCCACACCTTGGCGGTCATTTTGAGCCTATTCCCGTCCAATTCCGTGACGGGCCGTTTTGATTCTAACGAAAGGCCCCTTTTTAACAGGCCGCCGACCTTGCGGGCCGTTTTTGAAGGGCTTGGGCTATCCCAGCATTCCAAGTGAATAGCTGGAAAAATTCGTCTTGGCCTGGGCTTCGAAACGCTGGCTTCGGTTTGTTCGTGCGACGTTTCTAAGCGCCTCAAATAAGGGGACGAAGTTGACTGACAGTGCTATAGCATAGGCCAGCCCCAGTTTATATTAAACTCTATATGGAGAATGGTATTGAATCAAAACCCAAACTTGGAATTGAAACTTCATATTTTAACACATGATTCCCCACACCTTGGCGGTCATTTTGAGCCTATTCCCGTCCAATTCCGTGACGGGCCGTTTTGATTCTAACGAAAGGCCCCTTTTTAACAGGCCGCCGACCTTGCGGGCCGTTTTTGAAGGGCTTGGGCTATCCCAGCATTCCAAGTGAATAGCTGGAAAAATTCGTCTTGGCCTGGGCTTCGAAACGCTGGCTTCGGTTTGTTCGTGCGACGTTTCTAAGCGCCTCAAATAAGGGGACGAAGTTGACTGACAGTGCTATAGCATAGGCCAGCCCCAGTTTATATTAAACTCTATATGGAGAATGGTATTGAATCAAAACCCAAACTTGGAATTGAAACTTCATATTTTAACACATGATTCCCCACACCTTGGCGGTCATTTTGAGCCTATTCCCGTCCAATTCCGTGACGGGCCGTTTTGATTCTAACGAAAGGCCCCTTTTTAACAGGCCGCCGACCTTGCGGGCCGTTTTTGAAGGGCTTGGGCTATCCCAGCATTCCAAGTGAATAGCTGGAAAAATTCGTCTTGGCCTGGGCTCCGAAACGCTGGCTTCGGTTTGTTCGTGCGACGTTTCTAAGCGCCTCAAATAAGGGGACGAAGTTGACTGACAGTGCTATAGCATAGGCCAGCCCCAGTTTATATTAAACTCTATATGGAGAATGGTATTGAATCAAAACCCAAACTTGGAATTGAAACTTCATATTTTAACACATGATTCCCCACACCTTGGCGGTCATTTTGAGCCTATTCCCGTCCAATTCCGTGACGGGCCGTTTTGATTCTAACGAAAGGCCCCTTTTTAACAGGCCGCCGACCTTGCGGGCCGTTTTTGAAGGGCTTGGGCTATCCCAGCATTCCAAGTGAATAGCTGGAAAAATTCGTCTTGGCCTGGGCTTTGAAACGCTGGCTTCGGTTTGTTCGTGCGACGTTTCTAAGCGCCTCAAATAAGGGGACGAAGTTGACTGACAGTGCTATAGCATAGGCCAGCCCCAGTTTATATTAAACTCTATATGGAGAATGGTATTGAATCAAAACCCAAACTTGGAATTGAAACTTCATATTTTAACACATGATTCCCCACACCTTGGCGGTCATATTGAGCCTATTCCCGTCCAATTCCGTGACGGGCCGTTTTGATTCTAACGAAAGGCCCCTTTTTAACAGGCCGCCGACCTTGCGGGCCGTTTTTGAAGGGCTTGGGCTATCCCAGCATTCCAAGTGAATAGCTGGAAAAATTCGTCTTGGCCTGGGCTTCGAAACGCTGGCTTCGGTTTGTTCGTGCGACGTTTCTAAGCGCCTCAAATAAGGGGACGAAGTTGACTGACAGTGCTATAGCATAGGCCAGCCCCAGTTTATATTAAACTCTATATGGAGAATGGTATTGAATCAAAACCCAAACTTGGAATTGAAACTTCATATTTTAACACATGATTCCCCACACCTTGGCGGTCATTTTGAGCCTATTCCCGTCCAATTCCGTGACGGGCCGTTTTGATTCTAACGAAAGGCCCCTTTTTAACAGGCCGCCGACCTTGCGGGCCGTTTTTGAAGGGCTTGGGCTATCCCAGCATTCCAAGTGAATAGCTGGAAAAATTCGTCTTGGCCTGGGCTTCGAAACGCTGGCTTCGGTTTGTTCGTGCGACGTTTCTAAGCGCCTCAAATAAGGGGACGAAGTTGACTGACAGTGCTATAGCATAGGCCAGCCCCAGTTTATATTAAACTCTATATGGAGAATGGTATTGAATCAAAACCCAAACTTGGAATTGAAACTTCATATTTTAACACATGATTCCCCACACCTTGGCGGTCATTTTGAGCCTATTCCCGTCCAATTCCGTGACGGGCCGTTTTGATTCTAACGAAAGGCCCCTTTTTAACAGGCCGCCGACCTTGCGGGCCGTTTTTGAAGGGCTTGGGCTATCCCAGCATTCCAAGTGAATAGCTGGAAAAATTCGTCTTGGCCTGGGCTTCGAAACGCTGGCTTCGGTTTGTTCGTGCGACGTTTCTAAGCGCCTCAAATAAGGGGACGAAGTTGACTGACAGTGCTATAGCATAGGCCAGCCCCAGTTTATATTAAACTCTATATGGAGAATGGTATTGAATCAAAACCCAAACTTGGAATTGAAACTTCATATTTTAACACATGATTCCCCACACCTTGGCGGTCATTTTGAGCCTATTCCCGTCCAATTCCGTGACGGGCCGTTTTGATTCTAACGAAAGGCCCCTTTTTAACAGGCCGCCGACCTTGCGGGCCGTTTTTGAAGGGCTTGGGCTATCCCAGCATTCCAAGTGAATAGCTGGAAAAATTCGTCTTGGCCTGGGCTTCGAAACGCTGGCTTCGGTTTGTTCGTGCGACGTTTCTAAGCGCCTCAAATAAGGGGAC
Source organism: Lepidonotus clava (assembly GCA_936440205.1). Taxonomy (NCBI): domain Eukaryota; kingdom Metazoa; phylum Annelida; class Polychaeta; order Phyllodocida; family Polynoidae; genus Lepidonotus; species Lepidonotus clava. The sequence continues at coordinate 6,095,133 of OW387138.1, forward strand.
GAAGTTGACTGACAGTGCTATAGCATAGGCCAGCCCCAGTTTATATTAAACTCTATATGGAGAATGGTATTGAATCAAAACCCAAACTTGGAATTGAAACTTCATATTTTAACACATGATTCCCCACACCTTGGCGGTCATTTTGAGCCTATTCCCGTCCAATTCCGTGACGGGCCGTTTTGATTCTAACGAAAGGCCCCTTTTTAACAGGCCGCCGACCTTGCGGGCCGTTTTTGAAGGGCTTGGGCTATCCCAGCATTCCAAGTGAATAGCTGGAAAAATTCGTCTTGGCCTGGGCTTCGAAACGCTGGCTTCGGTTTGTTCGTGCGACGTTTCTAAGCGCCTCAAATAAGGGGACGAAGTTGACTGACAGTGCTATAGCATAGGCCAGCCCCAGTTTATATTAAACTCTATATGGAGAATGGTATTGAATCAAAACCCAAACTTGGAATTGAAACTTCATATTTTAACACATGATTCCCCACACCTTGGCGGTCATTTTGAGCCTATTCCCGTCCAATTCCGTGACGGGCCGTTTTGATTCTAACGAAAGGCCCCTTTTTAACAGGCCGCCGACCTTGCGGGCCGTTTTTGAAGGGCTTGGGCTATCCCAGCATTCCAAGTGAATAGCTGGAAAAATTCGTCTTGGCCTGGGCTTCGAAACGCTGGCTTCGGTTTGTTCGTGCGACGTTTCTAAGCGCCTCAAATAAGGGGACGAAGTTGACTGACAGTGCTATAGCATAGGCCAGCCCCAGTTTATATTAAACTCTATATGGAGAATGGTATTGAATCAAAACCCAAACTTGGAATTGAAACTTCATATTTTAACACATGATTCCCCACACCTTGGCGGTCATTTTGAGCCTATTCCCGTCCAATTCCGTGACGGGCCGTTTTGATTCTAACGAAAGGCCCCTTTTTAACAGGCCGCCGACCTTGCGGGCCGTTTTTGAAGGGCTTGGGCTATCCCAGCATTCCAAGTGAATAGCTGGAAAAATTCGTCTTGGCCTGGGCTTCGAAACGCTGGCTTCGGTTTGTTCGTGCGACGTTTCTAAGCGCCTCAAATAAGGGGACGAAGTTGACTGACAGTGCTATAGCATAGGCCAGCCCCAGTTTATATTAAACTCTATATGGAGAATGGTATTGAATCAAAACCCAAACTTGGAATTGAAACTTCATATTTTAACACATGATTCCCCACACCTTGGCGGTCATTTTGAGCCTATTCCCGTCCAATTCCGTGACGGGCCGTTTTGATTCTAACGAAAGGCCCCTTTTTAACAGGCCGCCGACCTTGCGGGCCGTTTTTGAAGGGCTTGGGCTATCCCAGCATTCCAAGTGAATAGCTGGAAAAATTCGTCTTGGCCTGGGCTTCGAAACGCTGGCTTCGGTTTGTTCGTGCGACGTTTCTAAGCGCCTCAAATAAGGGGACGAAGTTGACTGACAGTGCTATAGCATAGGCCAGCCCCAGTTTATATTAAACTCTATATGGAGAATGGTATTGAATCAAAACCCAAACTTGGAATTGAAACTTCATATTTTAACACATGATTCCCCACACCTTGGCGGTCATTTTGAGCCTATTCCCGTCCAATTCCGTGACGGGCCGTTTTGATTCTAACGAAAGGCCCCTTTTTAACAGGCCGCCGACCTTGCGGGCCGTTTTTGAAGGGCTTGGGCTATCCCAGCATTCCAAGTGAATAGCTGGAAAAATTCGTCTTGGCCTGGGCTTCGAAACGCTGGCTTCGGTTTGTTCGTGCGACGTTTCTAAGCGCCTCAAATAAGGGGACGAAGTTGACTGACAGTGCTATAGCATAGGCCAGCCCCAGTTTATATTAAACTCTATATGGAGAATGGTATTGAATCAAAACCCAAACTTGGAATTGAAACTTCATATTTTAACACATGATTCCCCACACCTTGGCGGTCATTTTGAGCCTATTCCCGTCCAATTCCGTGACGGGCCGTTTTGATTCTAACGAAAGGCCCCTTTTTAACAGGCCGCCGACCTTGCGGGCCGTTTTTGAAGGGCTTGGGCTATCCCAGCATTCCAAGTGAATAGCTGGAAAAATTCGTCTTGGCCTGGGCTTCGAAACGCTGGCTTCGGTTTGTTCGTGCGACGTTTCTAAGCGCCTCAAATAAGGGGACGAAGTTGACTGACAGTGCTATAGCATAGGCCAGCCCCAGTTTATATTAAACTCTATATGGAGAATGGTATTGAATCAAAACCCAAACTTGGAATTGAAACTTCATATTTTAACACATGATTCCCCACACCTTGGCGGTCATTTTGAGCCTATTCCCGTCCAATTCCGTGACGGGCCGTTTTGATTCTAACGAAAGGCCCCTTTTTAACAGGCCGCCGACCTTGCGGGCCGTTTTTGAAGGGCTTGGGCTATCCCAGCATTCCAAGTGAATAGCTGGAAAAATTCGTCTTGGCCTGGGCTTCGAAACGCTGGCTTCGGTTTGTTCGTGCGACGTTTCTAAGCGCCTCAAATAAGGGGACGAAGTTGACTGACAGTGCTATAGCATAGGCCAGCCCCAGTTTATATTAAACTCTATATGGAGAATGGTATTGAATCAAAACCCAAACTTGGAATTGAAACTTCATATTTTAACACATGATTCCCCACACCTTGGCGGTCATTTTGAGCCTATTCCCGTCCAATTCCGTGACGGGCCGTTTTGATTCTAACGAAAGGCCCCTTTTTAACAGGCCGCCGACCTTGCGGGCCGTTTTTGAAGGGCTTGGGCTATCCCAGCATTCCAAGTGAATAGCTGGAAAAATTCGTCTTGGCCTGGGCTCGAAACGCTGGCTTCGGTTTGTTCGTGCGACGTTTCTAAGCGCCTCAAATAAGGGGACGAAGTTGACTGACAGTGCTATAGCATAGGCCAGCCCCAGTTTATATTAAACTCTATATGGAGAATGGTATTGAATCAAAACCCAAACTTGGAATTGAAACTTCATATTTTAACACATGATTCCCCACACCTTGGCGGTCATTTTGAGCCTATTCCCGTCCAATTCCGTGACGGGCCGTTTTGATTCTAACGAAAGGCCCCTTTTTAACAGGCCGCCGACCTTGCGGGCCGTTTTTGAAGGGCTTGGGCTATCCCAGCATTCCAAGTGAATAGCTGGAAAAATTCGTCTTGGCCTGGGCTTCGAAACGCTGGCTTCGGTTTGTTCGTGCGACGTTTCTAAGCGCCTCAAATAAGGGGACGAAGTTGACTGACAGTGCTATAGCATAGGCCAGCCCCAGTTTATATTAAACTCTATATGGAGAATGGTATTGAATCAAAACCCAAACTTGGAATTGAAACTTCATATTTTAACACATGATTCCCCACACCTTGGCGGTCATTTTGAGCCTATTCCCGTCCAATTCCGTGACGGGCCGTTTTGATTCTAACGAAAGGCCCCTTTTTAACAGGCCGCCGACCTTGCGGGCCGTTTTTGAAGGGCTTGGGCTATCCCAGCATTCCAAGTGAATAGCTGGAAAAAATTCGTCTTGGCCTGGGCTTCGAAACGCTGGCTTCGGTTTGTTCGTGCGACGTTTCTAAGCGCCTCAAATAAGGGGACGAAGTTGACTGACAGTGCTATAGCATAGGCCAGCCCCAGTTTATATTAAACTCTATATGGAGAATGGTATTGAATCAAAACCCAAACTTGGAATTGAAACTTCATATTTTAACACATGATTCCCCACACCTTGGCGGTCATTTTGAGCCTATTCCCGTCCAATTCCGTGACGGGCCGTTTTGATTCTAACGAAAGGCCCCTTTTTAACAGGCCGCCGACCTTGCGGGCCGTTTTTGAAGGGCTTGGGCTATCCCAGCATTCCAAGTGAATAGCTGGAAAAATTCGTCTTGGCCTGGGCTTCGAAACGCTGGCTTCGGTTTGTTCGTGCGACGTTTCTAAGCGCCTCAAATAAGGGGACGAAGTTGACTGACAGTGCTATAGCATAGGCCAGCCCCAGTTTATATTAAACTCTATATGGAGAATGGTATTGAATCAAAACCCAAACTTGGAATTGAAACTTCATATTTTAACACATGATTCCCCACACCTTGGCGGTCATTTTGAGCCTATTCCCGTCCAATTCCGTGACGGGCCGTTTTGATTCTAACGAAAGGCCCCTTTTTAACAGGCCGCCGACCTTGCGGGCCGTTTTTGAAGGGCTTGGGCTATCCCAGCATTCCAAGTGAATAGCTGGAAAAATTCGTCTTGGCCTGGGCTTCGAAACGCTGGCTTCGGTTTGTTCGTGCGACGTTTCTAAGCGCCTCAAATAAGGGGACGAAGTTGACTGACAGTGCTATAGCATAGGCCAGCCCCAGTTTATATTAAACTCTATATGGAGAATGGTATTGAATCAAAACCCAAACTTGGAATTGAAACTTCATATTTTAACACATGATTCCCCACACCTTGGCGGTCATTTTGAGCCTATTCCCGTCCAATTCCGTGACGGGCCGTTTTGATTCTAACGAAAGGCCCCTTTTTAACAGGCCGCCGACCTTGCGGGCCGTTTTTGAAGGGCTTGGGCTATCCCAGCATTCCAAGTGAATAGCTGGAAAAATTCGTCTTGGCCTGGGCTTCGAAACGCTGGCTTCGGTTTGTTCGTGCGACGTTTCTAAGCGCCTCAAATAAGGGGACGAAGTTGACTGACAGTGCTATAGCATAGGCCAGCCCCAGTTTATATTAAACTCTATATGGAGAATGGTATTGAATCAAAACCCAAACTTGGAATTGAAACTTCATATTTTAACACATGATTCCCCACACCTTGGCGGTCATTTTGAGCCTATTCCCGTCCAATTCCGTGACGGGCCGTTTTGATTCTAACGAAAGGCCCCTTTTTAACAGGCCGCCGACCTTGCGGGCCGTTTTTGAAGGGCTTGGGCTATCCCAGCATTCCAAGTGAATAGCTGGAAAAATTCGTCTTGGCCTGGGCTTCGAAACGCTGGCTTCGGTTTGTTCGTGCGACGTTTCTAAGCGCCTCAAATAAGGGGACGAAGTTGACTGACAGTGCTATAGCATAGGCCAGCCCCAGTTTATATTAAACTCTATATGGAGAATGGTATTGAATCAAAACCCAAACTTGGAATTGAAACTTCATATTTTAACACATGATTCCCCACACCTTGGCGGTCATTTTGAGCCTATTCCCGTCCAATTCCGTGACGGGCCGTTTTGATTCTAACGAAAGGCCCCTTTTTAACAGGCCGCCGACCTTGCGGGCCGTTTTTGAAGGGCTTGGGCTATCCCAGCATTCCAAGTGAATAGCTGGAAAAATTCGTCTTGGCCTGGGCTTCGAAACGCTGGCTTCGGTTTGTTCGTGCGACGTTTCTAAGCGCCTCAAATAAGGGGACGAAGTTGACTGACAGTGCTATAGCATAGGCCAGCCCCAGTTTATATTAAACTCTATATGGAGAATGGTATTGAATCAAAACCCAAACTTGGAATTGAAACTTCATATTTTAACACATGATTCCCCACACCTTGGCGGTCATTTTGAGCCTATTCCCGTCCAATTCCGTGACGGGCCGTTTTGATTCTAACGAAAGGCCCCTTTTTAACAGGCCGCCGACCTTGCGGGCCGTTTTTGAAGGGCTTGGGCTATCCCAGCATTCCAAGTGAATAGCTGGAAAAATTCGTCTTGGCCTGGGCTTCGAAACGCTGGCTTCGGTTTGTTCGTGCGACGTTTCTAAGCGCCTCAAATAAGGGGACGAAGTTGACTGACAGTGCTATAGCATAGGCCAGCCCCAGTTTATATTAAACTCTATATGGAGAATGGTATTGAATCAAAACCCAAACTTGGAATTGAAACTTCATATTTTAACACATGATTCCCCACACCTTGGCGGTCATTTTGAGCCTATTCCCGTCCAATTCCGTGACGGGCCGTTTTGATTCTAACGAAAGGCCCCTTTTTAACAGGCCGCCGACCTTGCGGGCCGTTTTTGAAGGGCTTGGGCTATCCCAGCATTCCAAGTGAATAGCTGGAAAAATTCGTCTTGGCCTGGGCTTCGAAACGCTGGCTTCGGTTTGTTCGTGCGACGTTTCTAAGCGCCTCAAATAAGGGGACGAAGTTGACTGACAGTGCTATAGCATAGGCCAGCCCCAGTTTATATTAAACTCTATATGGAGAATGGTATTGAATCAAAACCCAAACTTGGAATTGAAACTTCATATTTTAACACATGATTCCCCACACCTTGGCGGTCATTTTGAGCCTATTCCCGTCCAATTCCGTGACGGGCCGTTTTGATTCTAACGAAAGGCCCCTTTTTAACAGGCCGCCGACCTTGCGGGCCGTTTTTGAAGGGCTTGGGCTATCCCAGCATTCCAAGTGAATAGCTGGAAAAATTCGTCTTGGCCTGGGCTTCGAAACGCTGGCTTCGGTTTGTTCGTGCGACGTTTCTAAGCGCCTCAAATAAGGGGACGAAGTTGACTGACAGTGCTATAGCATAGGCCAGCCCCAGTTTATATTAAACTCTATATGGAGAATGGTATTGAATCAAAACCCAAACTTGGAATTGAAACTTCATATTTTAACACATGATTCCCCACACCTTGGCGGTCATTTTGAGCCTATTCCCGTCCAATTCCGTGACGGGCCGTTTTGATTCTAACGAAAGGCCCCTTTTTAACAGGCCGCCGACCTTGCGGGCCGTTTTTGAAGGGCTTGGGCTATCCCAGCATTCCAAGTGAATAGCTGGAAAAATTCGTCTTGGCCTGGGCTTCGAAACGCTGGCTTCGGTTTGTTCGTGCGACGTTTCTAAGCGCCTCAAATAAGGGGACGAAGTTGACTGACAGTGCTATAGCATAGGCCAGCCCCAGTTTATATTAAACTCTATATGGAGAATGGTATTGAATCAAAACCCAAACTTGGAATTGAAACTTCATATTTTAACACATGATTCCCCACACCTTGGCGGTCATTTTGAGCCTATTCCCGTCCAATTCCGTGACGGGCCGTTTTGATTCTAACGAAAGGCCCCTTTTTAACAGGCCGCCGACCTTGCGGGCCGTTTTTGAAGGGCTTGGGCTATCCCAGCATTCCAAGTGAATAGCTGGAAAAATTCGTCTTGGCCTGGGCTTCGAAACGCTGGCTTCGGTTTGTTCGTGCGACGTTTCTAAGCGCCTCAAATAAGGGGACGAAGTTGACTGACAGTGCTATAGCATAGGCCAGCCCCAGTTTATATTAAACTCTATATGGAGAATGGTATTGAATCAAAACCCAAACTTGGAATTGAAACTTCATATTTTAACACATGATTCCCCACACCTTGGCGGTCATTTTGAGCCTATTCCCGTCCAATTCCGTGACGGGCCGTTTTGATTCTAACGAAAGGCCCCTTTTTAACAGGCCGCCGACCTTGCGGGCCGTTTTTGAAGGGCTTGGGCTATCCCAGCATTCCAAGTGAATAGCTGGAAAAATTCGTCTTGGCCTGGGCTTCGAAACGCTGGCTTCGGTTTGTTCGTGCGACGTTTCTAAGCGCCTCAAATAAGGGGACGAAGTTGACTGACAGTGCTATAGCATAGGCCAGCCCCAGTTTATATTAAACTCTATATGGAGAATGGTATTGAATCAAAACCCAAACTTGGAATTGAAACTTCATATTTTAACACATGATTCCCCACACCTTGGCGGTCATTTTGAGCCTATTCCCGTCCAATTCCGTGACGGGCCGTTTTGATTCTAACGAAAGGCCCCTTTTTAACAGGCCGCCGACCTTGCGGGCCGTTTTTGAAGGGCTTGGGCTATCCCAGCATTCCAAGTGAATAGCTGGAAAAATTCGTCTTGGCCTGGGCTTCGAAACGCTGGCTTCGGTTTGTTCGTGCGACGTTTCTAAGCGCCTCAAATAAGGGGACGAAGTTGACTGACAGTGCTATAGCATAGGCCAGCCCCAGTTTATATTAAACTCTATATGGAGAATGGTATTGAATCAAAACCCAAACTTGGAATTGAAACTTCATATTTTAACACATGATTCCCCACACCTTGGCGGTCATTTTGAGCCTATTCCCGTCCAATTCCGTGACGGGCCGTTTTGATTCTAACGAAAGGCCCCTTTTTAACAGGCCGCCGACCTTGCGGGCCGTTTTTGAAGGGCTTGGGCTATCCCAGCATTCCAAGTGAATAGCTGGAAAAATTCGTCTTGGCCTGGGCTTCGAAACGCTGGCTTCGGTTTGTTCGTGCGACGTTTCTAAGCGCCTCAAATAAGGGGACGAAGTTGACTGACAGTGCTATAGCATAGGCCAGCCCCAGTTTATATTAAACTCTATATGGAGAATGGTATTGAATCAAAACCCAAACTTGGAATTGAAACTTCATATTTTAACACATGATTCCCCACACCTTGGCGGTCATTTTGAGCCTATTCCCGTCCAATTCCGTGACGGGCCGTTTTGATTCTAACGAAAGGCCCCTTTTTAACAGGCCGCCGACCTTGCGGGCCGTTTTTGAAGGGCTTGGGCTATCCCAGCATTCCAAGTGAATAGCTGGAAAAATTCGTCTTGGCCTGGGCTTCGAAACGCTGGCTTCGGTTTGTTCGTGCGACGTTTCTAAGCGCCTCAAATAAGGGGACGAAGTTGACTGACAGTGCTATAGCATAGGCCAGCCCCAGTTTATATTAAACTCTATATGGAGAATGGTATTGAATCAAAACCCAAACTTGGAATTGAAACTTCATATTTTAACACATGATTCCCCACACCTTGGCGGTCATTTTGAGCCTATTCCCGTCCAATTCCGTGACGGGCCGTTTTGATTCTAACGAAAGGCCCCTTTTTAACAGGCCGCCGACCTTGCGGGCCGTTTTTGAAGGGCTTGGGCTATCCCAGCATTCCAAGTGAATAGCTGGAAAAATTCGTCTTGGCCTGGGCTTCGAAACGCTGGCTTCGGTTTGTTCGTGCGACGTTTCTAAGCGCCTCAAATAAGGGGACGAAGTTGACTGACAGTGCTATAGCATAGGCCAGCCCCAGTTTATATTAAACTCTATATGGAGAATGGTATTGAATCAAAACCCAAACTTGGAATTGAAACTTCATATTTTAACACATGATTCCCCACACCTTGGCGGTCATTTTGAGCCTATTCCCGTCCAATTCCGTGACGGGCCGTTTTGATTCTAACGAAAGGCCCCTTTTTAACAGGCCGCCGACCTTGCGGGCCGTTTTTGAAGGGCTTGGGCTATCCCAGCATTCCAAGTGAATAGCTGGAAAAATTCGTCTTGGCCTGGGCTTCGAAACGCTGGCTTCGGTTTGTTCGTGCGACGTTTCTAAGCGCCTCAAATAAGGGGACGAAGTTGACTGACAGTGCTATAGCATAGGCCAGCCCCAGTTTATATTAAACTCTATATGGAGAATGGTATTGAATCAAAACCCAAACTTGGAATTGAAACTTCATATTTTAACACATGATTCCCCACACCTTGGCGGTCATTTTGAGCCTATTCCCGTCCAATTCCGTGACGGGCCGTTTTGATTCTAACGAAAGGCCCCTTTTTAACAGGCCGCCGACCTTGCGGGCCGTTTTTGAAGGGCTTGGGCTATCCCAGCATTCCAAGTGAATAGCTGGAAAAATTCGTCTTGGCCTGGGCTTCGAAACGCTGGCTTCGGTTTGTTCGTGCGACGTTTCTAAGCGCCTCAAATAAGGGGACGAAGTTGACTGACAGTGCTATAGCATAGGCCAGCCCCAGTTTATATTAAACTCTATATGGAGAATGGTATTGAATCAAAACCCAAACTTGGAATTGAAACTTCATATTTTAACACATGATTCCCCACACCTTGGCGGTCATTTTGAGCCTATTCCCGTCCAATTCCGTGACGGGCCGTTTTGATTCTAACGAAAGGCCCCTTTTTAACAGGCCGCCGACCTTGCGGGCCGTTTTTGAAGGGCTTGGGCTATCCCAGCATTCCAAGTGAATAGCTGGAAAAATTCGTCTTGGCCTGGGCTTCGAAACGCTGGCTTCGGTTTGTTCGTGCGACGTTTCTAAGCGCCTCAAATAAGGGGACGAAGTTGACTGACAGTGCTATAGCATAGGCCAGCCCCAGTTTATATTAAACTCTATATGGAGAATGGTATTGAATCAAAACCCAAACTTGGAATTGAAACTTCATATTTTAACACATGATTCCCCACACCTTGGCGGTCATTTTGAGCCTATTCCCGTCCAATTCCGTGACGGGCCGTTTTGATTCTAACGAAAGGCCCCTTTTTAACAGGCCGCCGACCTTGCGGGCCGTTTTTGAAGGGCTTGGGCTATCCCAGCATTCCAAGTGAATAGCTGGAAAAATTCGTCTTGGCCTGGGCTTCGAAACGCTGGCTTCGGTTTGTTCGTGCGACGTTTCTAAGCGCCTCAAATAAGGGGACGAAGTTGACTGACAGTGCTATAGCATAGGCCAGCCCCAGTTTATATTAAACTCTATATGGAGAATGGTATTGAATCAAAACCCAAACTTGGAATTGAAACTTCATATTTTAACACATGATTCCCCACACCTTGGCGGTCATTTTGAGCCTATGCCCGTCCAATTCCGTGACGGGCCGTTTTGATTCTAACGAAAGGCCCCTTTTTAACAGGCCGCCGACCTTGCGGGCCGTTTTTGAAGGGCTTGGGCTATCCCAGCATTCCAAGTGAATAGCTGGAAAAATTCGTCTTGGCCTGGGCTTCGAAACGCTGGCTTCGGTTTGTTCGTGCGACGTTTCTAAGCGCCTCAAATAAGGGGACGAAGTTGACTGACAGTGCTATAGCATAGGCCAGCCCCAGTTTATATTAAACTCTATATGGAGAATGGTATTGAATCAAAACCCAAACTTGGAATTGAAACTTCATATTTTAACACATGATTCCCCACACCTTGGCGGTCATTTTGAGCCTATTCCCGTCCAATTCCGTGACGGGCCGTTTTGATTCTAACGAAAGGCCCCTTTTTAACAGGCCGCCGACCTTGCGGGCCGTTTTTGAAGGGCTTGGGCTATCCCAGCATTCCAAGTGAATAGCTGGAAAAATTCGTCTTGGCCTGGGCTTCGAAACGCTGGCTTCGGTTTGTTCGTGCGACGTTTCTAAGCGCCTCAAATAAGGGGACGAAGTTGACTGACAGTGCTATAGCATAGGCCAGCCCCAGTTTATATTAAACTCTATATGGAGAATGGTATTGAATCAAAACCCAAACTTGGAATTGAAACTTCATATTTTAACACATGATTCCCCACACCTTGGCGGTCATTTTGAGCCTATTCCCGTCCAATTCCGTGACGGGCCGTTTTGATTCTAACGAAAGGCCCCTTTTTAACAGGCCGCCGACCTTGCGGGCCGTTTTTGAAGGGCTTGGGCTATCCCAGCATTCCAAGTGAATAGCTGGAAAAATTCGTCTTGGCCTGGGCTTCGAAACGCTGGCTTCGGTTTGTTCGTGCGACGTTTCTAAGCGCCTCAAATAAGGGGACGAAGTTGACTGACAGTGCTATAGCATAGGCCAGCCCCAGTTTATATTAAACTCTATATGGAGAATGGTATTGAATCAAAACCCAAACTTGGAATTGAAACTTCATATTTTAACACATGATTCCCCACACCTTGGCGGTCATTTTGAGCCTATTCCCGTCCAATTCCGTGACGGGCCGTTTTGATTCTAACGAAAGGCCCCTTTTTAACAGGCCGCCGACCTTGCGGGCCGTTTTTGAAGGGCTTGGGCTATCCCAGCATTCCAAGTGAATAGCTGGAAAAATTCGTCTTGGCCTGGGCTTCGAAACGCTGGCTTCGGTTTGTTCGTGCGACGTTTCTAAGCGCCTCAAATAAGGGGACGAAGTTGACTGACAGTGCTATAGCATAGGCCAGCCCCAGTTTATATTAAACTCTATATGGAGAATGGTATTGAATCAAAACCCAAACTTGGAATTGAAACTTCATATTTTAACACATGATTCCCCACACCTTGGCGGTCATTTTGAGCCTATTCCCGTCCAATTCCGTGACGGGCCGTTTTGATTCTAACGAAAGGCCCCTTTTTAACAGGCCGCCGACCTTGCGGGCCGTTTTTGAAGGGCTTGGGCTATCCCAGCATTCCAAGTGAATAGCTGGAAAAATTCGTCTTGGCCTGGGCTTCGAAACGCTGGCTTCGGTTTGTTCGTGCGACGTTTCTAAGCGCCTCAAATAAGGGGACGAAGTTGACTGACAGTGCTATAGCATAGGCCAGCCCCAGTTTATATTAAACTCTATATGGAGAATGGTATTGAATCAAAACCCAAACTTGGAATTGAAACTTCATATTTTAACACATGATTCCCCACACCTTGGCGGTCATTTTGAGCCTATTCCCGTCCAATTCCGTGACGGGCCGTTTTGATTCTAACGAAAGGCCCATTTTTAACAGGCCGCCGACCTTGCGGGCCGTTTTTGAAGGGCTTGGGCTATCCCAGCATTCCAAGTGAATAGCTGGAAAAATTCGTCTTGGCCTGGGCTTCGAAACGCTGGCTTCGGTTTGTTCGTGCGACGTTTCTAAGCGCCTCAAATAAGGGGACGAAGTTGACTGACAGTGCTATAGCATAGGCCAGCCCCAGTTTATATTAAACTCTATATGGAGAATGGTATTGAATCAAAACCCAAACTTGGAATTGAAACTTCATATTTTAACACATGATTCCCCACACCTTGGCGGTCATTTTGAGCCTATTCCCGTCCAATTCCGTGACGGGCCGTTTTGATTCTAACGAAAGGCCCCTTTTTAACAGGCCGCCGACCTTGCGGGCCGTTTTTGAAGGGCTTGGGCTATCCCAGCATTCCAAGTGAATAGCTGGAAAAATTCGTCTTGGCCTGGGCTTCGAAACGCTGGCTTCGGTTTGTTCGTGCGACGTTTCTAAGCGCCTCAAATAAGGGGACGAAGTTGACTGACAGTGCTATAGCATAGGCCAGCCCCAGTTTATATTAAACTCTATATGGAGAATGGTATTGAATCAAAACCCAAACTTGGAATTGAAACTTCATATTTTAACACATGATTCCCCACACCTTGGCGGTCATTTTGAGCCTATTCCCGTCCAATTCCGTGACGGGCCGTTTTGATTCTAACGAAAGGCCCCTTTTTAACAGGCCGCCGACCTTGCGGGCCGTTTTTGAAGGGCTTGGGCTATCCCAGCATTCCAAGTGAATAGCTGGAAAAATTCGTCTTGGCCTGGGCTTCGAAACGCTGGCTTCGGTTTGTTCGTGCGACGTTTCTAAGCGCCTCAAATAAGGGGACGAAGTTGACTGACAGTGCTATAGCATAGGCCAGCCCCAGTTTATATTAAACTCTATATGGAGAATGGTATTGAATCAAAACCCAAACTTGGAATTGAAACTTCATATTTTAACACATGATTCCCCACACCTTGGCGGTCATTTTGAGCCTATTCCCGTCCAATTCCGTGACGGGCCGTTTTGATTCTAACGAAAGGCCCCTTTTTAACAGGCCGCCGACCTTGCGGGCCGTTTTTGAAGGGCTTGGGCTATCCCAGCATTCCAAGTGAATAGCTGGAAAAATTCGTCTTGGCCTGGGCTTCGAAACGCTGGCTTCGGTTTGTTCGTGCGACGTTTCTAAGCGCCTCAAATAAGGGGACGAAGTTGACTGACAGTGCTATAGCATAGGCCAGCCCCAGTTTATATTAAACTCTATATGGAGAATGGTATTGAATCAAAACCCAAACTTGGAATTGAAACTTCATATTTTAACACATGATTCCCCACACCTTGGCGGTCATTTTGAGCCTATTCCCGTCCAATTCCGTGACGGGCCGTTTTGATTCTAACGAAAGGCCCCTTTTTAACAGGCCGCCGACCTTGCGGGCCGTTTTTGAAGGGCTTGGGCTATCCCAGCATTCCAAGTGAATAGCTGGAAAAATTCGTCTTGGCCTGGGCTTCGAAACGCTGGCTTCGGTTTGTTCGTGCGACGTTTCTAAGCGCCTCAAATAAGGGGACGAAGTTGACTGACAGTGCTATAGCATAGGCCAGCCCCAGTTTATATTAAACTCTATATGGAGAATGGTATTGAATCAAAACCCAAACTTGGAATTGAAACTTCATATTTTAACACATGATTCCCCACACCTTGGCGGTCATTTTGAGCCTATTCCCGTCCAATTCCGTGACGGGCCGTTTTGATTCTAACGAAAGGCCCCTTTTTAACAGGCCGCCGACCTTGCGGGCCGTTTTTGAAGGGCTTGGGCTATCCCAGCATTCCAAGTGAATAGCTGGAAAAATTCGTCTTGGCCTGGGCTTCGAAACGCTGGCTTCGGTTTGTTCGTGCGACGTTTCTAAGCGCCTCAAATAAGGGGACGAAGTTGACTGACAGTGCTATAGCATAGGCCAGCCCCAGTTTATATTAAACTCTATATGGAGAATGGTATTGAATCAAAACCCAAACTTGGAATTGAAACTTCATATTTTAACACATGATTCCCCACACCTTGGCGGTCATTTTGAGCCTATTCCCGTCCAATTCCGTGACGGGCCGTTTTGATTCTAACGAAAGGCCCCTTTTTAACAGGCCGCCGACCTTGCGGGCCGTTTTTGAAGGGCTTGGGCTATCCCAGCATTCCAAGTGACTAGCTGGAAAAATTCGTCTTGGCCTGGGCTTCGAAACGCTGGCTTCGGTTTGTTCGTGCGACGTTTCTAAGCGCCTCAAATAAGGGGACGAAGTTGACTGACAGTGCTATAGCATAGGCCAGCCCCAGTTTATATTAAACTCTATATGGAGAATGGTATTGAATCAAAACCCAAACTTGGAATTGAAACTTCATATTTTAACACATGATTCCCCACACCTTGGCGGTCATTTTGAGCCTATTCCCGTCCAATTCCGTGACGGGCCGTTTTGATTCTAACGAAAGGCCCCTTTTTAACAGGCCGCCGACCTTGCGGGCCGTTTTTGAAGGGCTTGGGCTATCCCAGCATTCCAAGTGAATAGCTGGAAAAATTCGTCTTGGCCTGGGCTTCGAAACGCTGGCTTCGGTTTGTTCGTGCGACGTTTCTAAGCACCTCAAATAAGGGGACGAAGTTGACTGACAGTGCTATAGCATAGGCCAGCCCCAGTTTATATTAAACTCTATATGGAGAATGGTATTGAATCAAAACCCAAACTTGGAATTGAAACTTCATATTTTAACACATGATTCCCCACACCTTGGCGGTCATTTTGAGCCTATTCCCGTCCAATTCCGTGACGGGCCGTTTTGATTCTAACGAAAGGCCCCTTTTTAACAGGCCGCCGACCTTGCGGGCCGTTTTTGAAGGGCTTGGGCTATCCCAGCATTCCAAGTGAATAGCTGGAAAAATTCGTCTTGGCCTGGGCTTCGAAACGCTGGCTTCGGTTTGTTCGTGCGACGTTTCTAAGCGCCTCAAATAAGGGGACGAAGTTGACTGACAGTGCTATAGCATAGGCCAGCCCCAGTTTATATTAAACTCTATATGGAGAATGGTATTGAATCAAAACCCAAACTTGGAATTGAAACTTCATATTTTAACACATGATTCCCCACACCTTGGCGGTCATTTTGAGCCTATTCCCGTCCAATTCCGTGACGGGCCGTTTTGATTCTAACGAAAGGCCCCTTTTTAACAGGCCGCCGACCTTGCGGGCCGTTTTTGAAGGGCTTGGGCTATCCCAGCATTCCAAGTGAATAGCTGGAAAAATTCGTCTTGGCCTGGGCTTCGAAACGCTGGCTTCGGTTTGTTCGTGCGACGTTTCTAAGCGCCTCAAATAAGGGGACGAAGTTGACTGACAGTGCTATAGCATAGGCCAGCCCCAGTTTATATTAAACTCTATATGGAGAATGGTATTGAATCAAAACCCAAACTTGGAATTGAAACTTCATATTTTAACACATGATTCCCCACACCTTGGCGGTCATTTTGAGCCTATTCCCGTCCAATTCCGTGACGGGCCGTTTTGATTCTAACGAAAGGCCCCTTTTTAACAGGCCGCCGACCTTGCGGGCCGTTTTTGAAGGGCTTGGGCTATCCCAGCATTCCAAGTGAATAGCTGGAAAAATTCGTCTTGGCCTGGGCTTCGAAACGCTGGCTTCGGTTTGTTCGTGCGACGTTTCTAAGCGCCTCAAATAAGGGGACGAAGTTGACTGACAGTGCTATAGCATAGGCCAGCCCCAGTTTATATTAAACTCTATATGGAGAATGGTATTGAATCAAAACCCAAACTTGGAATTGAAACTTCATATTTTAACACATGATTCCCCACACCTTGGCGGTCATTTTGAGCCTATTCCCGTCCAATTCCGTGACGGGCCGTTTTGATTCTAACGAAAGGCCCCTTTTTAACAGGCCGCCGACCTTGCGGGCCGTTTTTGAAGGGCTTGGGCTATCCCAGCATTCCAAGTGAATAGCTGGAAAAATTCGTCTTGGCCTGGGCTTCGAAACGCTGGCTTCGGTTTGTTCGTGCGACGTTTCTAAGCGCCTCAAATAAGGGGACGAAGTTGACTGACAGTGCTATAGCATAGGCCAGCCCCAGTTTATATTAAACTCTATATGGAGAATGGTATTGAATCAAAACCCAAACTTGGAATTGAAACTTCATATTTTAACACATGATTCCCCACACCTTGGCGGTCATTTTGAGCCTATTCCCGTCCAATTCCGTGACGGGCCGTTTTGATTCTAACGAAAGGCCCCTTTTTAACAGGCCGCCGACCTTGCGGGCCGTTTTTGAAGGGCTTGGGCTATCCCAGCATTCCAAGTGAATAGCTGGAAAAATTCGTCTTGGCCTGGGCTTCGAAACGCTGGCTTCGGTTTGTTCGTGCGACGTTTCTAAGCGCCTCAAATAAGGGGACGAAGTTGACTGACAGTGCTATAGCATAGGCCAGCCCCAGTTTATATTAAACTCTATATGGAGAATGGTATTGAATCAAAACCCAAACTTGGAATTGAAACTTCATATTTTAACACATGATTCCCCACACCTTGGCGGTCATTTTGAGCCTATTCCCGTCCAATTCCGTGACGGGCCGTTTTGATTCTAACGAAAGGCCCCTTTTTAACAGGCCGCCGACCTTGCGGGCCGTTTTTGAAGGGCTTGGGCTATCCCAGCATTCCAAGTGAATAGCTGGAAAAATTCGTCTTGGCCTGGGCTTCGAAACGCTGGCTTCGGTTTGTTCGTGCGACGTTTCTAAGCGCCTCAAATAAGGGGACGAAGTTGACTGACAGTGCTATAGCATAGGCCAGCCCCAGTTTATATTAAACTCTATATGGAGAATGGTATTGAATCAAAACCCAAACTTGTAATTGAAACTTCATATTTTAACACATGATTCCCCACACCTTGGCGGTCATTTTGAGCCTATTCCCGTCCAATTCCGTGACGGGCCGTTTTGATTCTAACGAAAGGCCCCTTTTTAACAGGCCGCCGACCTTGCGGGCCGTTTTTGAAGGGCTTGGGCTATCCCAGCATTCCAAGTGAATAGCTGGAAAAATTCGTCTTGGCCTGGGCTTCGAAACGCTGGCTTCGGTTTGTTCGTGCGACGTTTCTAAGCGCCTCAAATAAGGGGACGAAGTTGACTGACAGTGCTATAGCATAGGCCAGCCCCAGTTTATATTAAACTCTATATGGAGAATGGTATTGAATCAAAACCCAAACTTGGAATTGAAACTTCATATTTTAACACATGATTCCCCACACCTTGGCGGTCATTTTGAGCCTATTCCCGTCCAATTCCGTGACGGGCCGTTTTGATTCTAACGAAAGGCCCCTTTTTAACAGGCCGCCGACCTTGCGGGCCGTTTTTGAAGGGCTTGGGCTATCCCAGCATTCCAAGTGAATAGCTGGAAAAATTCGTCTTGGCCTGGGCTTCGAAACGCTGGCTTCGGTTTGTTCGTGCGACGTTTCTAAGCGCCTCAAATAAGGGGACGAAGTTGACTGACAGTGCTATAGCATAGGCCAGCCCCAGTTTATATTAAACTCTATATGGAGAATGGTATTGAATCAAAACCCAAACTTGGAATTGAAACTTCATATTTTAACACATGATTCCCCACACCTTGGCGGTCATTTTGAGCCTATTCCCGTCCAATTCCGTGACGGGCCGTTTTGATTCTAACGAAAGGCCCCTTTTTAACAGGCCGCCGACCTTGCGGGCCGTTTTTGAAGGGCTTGGGCTATCCCAGCATTCCAAGTGAATAGCTGGAAAAATTCGTCTTGGCCTGGGCTTCGAAACGCTGGCTTCGGTTTGTTCGTGCGACGTTTCTAAGCGCCTCAAATAAGGGGACGAAGTTGACTGACAGTGCTATAGCATAGGCCAGCCCCAGTTTATATTAAACTCTATATGGAGAATGGTATTGAATCAAAACCCAAACTTGGAATTGAAACTTCATATTTTAACACATGATTCCCCACACCTTGGCGGTCATTTTGAGCCTATTCCCGTCCAATTCCGTGACGGGCCGTTTTGATTCTAACGAAAGGCCCCTTTTTAACAGGCCGCCGACCTTGCGGGCCGTTTTTGAAGGGCTTGGGCTATCCCAGCATTCCAAGTGAATAGCTGGAAAAATTCGTCTTGGCCTGGGCTTCGAAACGCTGGCTTCGGTTTGTTCGTGCGACGTTTCTAAGCGCCTCAAATAAGGGGACGAAGTTGACTGACAGTGCTATAGCATAGGCCAGCCCCAGTTTATATTAAACTCTATATGGAGAATGGTATTGAATCAAAACCCAAACTTGGAATTGAAACTTCATATTTTAACACATGATTCCCCACACCTTGGCGGTCATTTTGAGCCTATTCCCGTCCAATTCCGTGACGGGCCGTTTTGATTCTAACGAAAGGCCCCTTTTTAACAGGCCGCCGACCTTGCGGGCCGTTTTTGAAGGGCTTGGGCTATCCCAGCATTCCAAGTGAATAGCTGGAAAAATTCGTCTTGGCCTGGGCTTCGAAACGCTGGCTTCGGTTTGTTCGTGCGACGTTTCTAAGCGCCTCAAATAAGGGGACGAAGTTGACTGACAGTGCTATAGCATAGGCCAGCCCCAGTTTATATTAAACTCTATATGGAGAATGGTATTGAATCAAAACCCAAACTTGGAATTGAAACTTCATATTTTAACACATGATTCCCCACACCTTGGCGGTCATTTTGAGCCTATTCCCGTCCAATTCCGTGACGGGCCGTTTTGATTCTAACGAAAGGCCCCTTTTTAACAGGCCGCCGACCTTGCGGGCCGTTTTTGAAGGGCTTGGGCTATCCCAGCATTCCAAGTGAATAGCTGGAAAAATTCGTCTTGGCCTGGGCTTCGAAACGCTGGCTTCGGTTTGTTCGTGCGACGTTTCTAAGCGCCTCAAATAAGGGGACGAAGTTGACTGACAGTGCTATAGCATAGGCCAGCCCCAGTTTATATTAAACTCTATATGGAGAATGGTATTGAATCAAAACCCAAACTTGGAATTGAAACTTCATATTTTAACACATGATTCCCCACACCTTGGCGGTCATTTTGAGCCTATTCCCGTCCAATTCCGTGACGGGCCGTTTTGATTCTAACGAAAGGCCCCTTTTTAACAGGCCGCCGACCTTGCTGGCCGTTTTTGAAGGGCTTGGGCTATCCCAGCATTCCAAGTGAATAGCTGGAAAAATTCGTCTTGGCCTGGGCTTCGAAACGCTGGCTTCGGTTTGTTCGTGCGACGTTTCTAAGCGCCTCAAATAAGGGGACGAAGTTGACTGACAGTGCTATAGCATAGGCCAGCCCCAGTTTATATTAAACTCTATATGGAGAATGGTATTGAATCAAAACCCAAACTTGGAATTGAAACTTCATATTTTAACACATGATTCCCCACACCTTGGCGGTCATTTTGAGCCTATTCCCGTCCAATTCCGTGACGGGCCGTTTTGATTCTAACGAAAGGCCCCTTTTTAACAGGCCGCCGACCTTGCGGGCCGTTTTTGAAGGGCTTGGGCTATCCCAGCATTCCAAGTGAATAGCTGGAAAAATTCGTCTTGGCCTGGGCTTCGAAACGCTGGCTTCGGTTTGTTCGTGCGACGTTTCTAAGCGCCTCAAATAAGGGGACGAAGTTGACTGACAGTGCTATAGCATAGGCCAGCCCCAGTTTATATTAAACTCTATATGGAGAATGGTATTGAATCAAAACCCAAACTTGGAATTGAAACTTCATATTTTAACACATGATTCCCCACACCTTGGCGGTCATTTTGAGCCTATTCCCGTCCAATTCCGTGACGGGCCGTTTTGATTCTAACGAAAGGCCCCTTTTTAACAGGCCGCCGACCTTGCGGGCCGTTTTTGAAGGGCTTGGGCTATCCCAGCATTCCAAGTGAATAGCTGGAAAAATTCGTCTTGGCCTGGGCTTCGAAACGCTGGCTTCGGTTTGTTCGTGCGACGTTTCTGGCCAGCCCCAGTTTATATTAAACTCTATATGGAGAATGGTATTGAATCAAAACCCAAACTTGGAATTGAAACTTCATATTTTAACACATGATTCCCCACACCCTTGGCGGTCATTTTGAGCCTATTCCCGTCCAATTCCGTGACGGGCCGTTTTGATTCTAACGAAAGGCCCCTTTTTTAACAGGCCGCCGACCTTGCGGGCCGTTTTTGAAGGGCTTGGGCTATCCCAGCATTCCAAGTGAATAGCTGGAAAAATTCGTCTTGGCCTGGGCTTCGAAACGCTGGCTTCGGTTTGTTCGTGCGACGTTTCTAAGCGCCTCAAATAAGGGGACGAAGTTGACTGACAGTGCTATAGCATAGGCCAGCCCCAGTTTATATTAAAACTCTATATGGAGAATGGTATTGAATCAAAACCCAAACTTGGAATTGAAACTTCATATTTTAACACATGATTCCCCACACCTTGGCGGTCATTTTGAGCCTATTCCCGTCCAATTCCGTGACGGGCCGTTTTGATTCTAACGAAAGGCCCCTTTTTAACAGGCCGCCGACCTTGCGGGCCGTTTTTGAAGGGCTTGGGCTATCCCAGCATTCCAAGTGAATAGCTGGAAAAATTCGTCTTGGCCTGGGCTTCGAAACGCTGGCTTCGGTTTGTTCGTGCGACGTTTCTAAGCGCCTCAAATAAGGGGACGAAGTTGACTGACAGTGCTATAGCATAGGCCAGCCCCCGTTTATATTAAACTCTATATGGAGAATGGTATTGAATCAAAACCCAAACTTGGAATTGAAACTTCATATTTTAACACATGATTCCCCACACCTTGGCGGTCATTTTGAGCCTATTCCCGTCCAATTCCGTGACGGGCCGTTTTGATTCTAACGAAAGGCCCCTTTTTAACAGGCCGCCGACCTTGCGGGCCGTTTTTGAAGGGCTTGGGCTATCCCAGCATTCCAAGTGAATAGCTGGAAAAATTCGTCTTGGCCTGGGCTTCGAAACGCTGGCTTCGGTTTGTTCGTGCGACGTTTCTAAGCGCCTCAAATAAGGGGACGAAGTTGACTGACAGTGCTATAGCATAGGCCAGCCCCAGTTTATATTAAACTCTATATGGAGAATGGTATTGAATCAAAACCCAAACTTGGAATGAAACTTCATATTTTAACACATGATTCCCCACACCTTGGCGGTCATTTTGAGCCTATTCCCGTCCAATTCCGTGACGGGCCGTTTTGATTCTAACGAAAGGCCCCTTTTTAACAGGCCGCCGACCTTGCGGGCCGTTTTTGAAGGGCTTGGGCTATCCCAGCATTCCAAGTGAATAGCTGGAAAAATTCGTCTTGGCCTGGGCTTCGAAACGCTGGCTTCGGTTTGTTCGTGCGACGTTTCTAAGCGCCTCAAATAAGGGGACGAAGTTGACTGACAGTGCTATAGCATAGGCCAGCCCCAGTTTATATTAAACTCTATATGGAGAATGGTATTGAATCAAAACCCAAACTTGGAATTGAAACTTCATATTTTAACACATGATTCCCCCACACCTTGGCGGTCATTTTGAGCCTATTCCCGTCCAATTCCGTGACGGGCCGTTTTGATTCTAACGAAAGGCCCCTTTTTAACAGGCCGCCGACCTTGCGGGCCGTTTTTGAAGGGCTTGGGCTATCCCAGCATTCCAAGTGAATAGCTGGAAAAATTCGTCTTGGCCTGGGCTTCGAAACGCTGGCTTCGGTTTGTTCGTGCGACGTTTCTAAGCGCCTCAAATAAGGGGACGAAGTTGACTGACAGTGCTATAGCATAGGCCAGCCCCAGTTTATATTAAACTCTATATGGAGAATGGTATTGAATCAAAACCCAAACTTGGAATTGAAACTTCATATTTTAACACATGATTCCCCACACCTTGGCGGTCATTTTGAGCCTATTCCCGTCCAATTCCGTGACGGGCCGTTTTGATTCTAACGAAAGGCCCCTTTTTAACAGGCCGCCGACCTTGCGGGCCGTTTTTGAAGGGCTTGGGCTATCCCAGCATTCCAAGTGAATAGCTGGAAAAATTCGTCTTGGCCTGGGCTTCGAAACGCTGGCTTCGGTTTGTTCGTGCGACGTTTCTAAGCGCCTCAAATAAGGGGACGAAGTTGACTGACAGTGCTATAGCATAGGCCAGCCCCAGTTTATATTAAACTCTATATGGAGAATGGTATTGAATCAAAACCCAAACTTGGAATTGAAACTTCATATTTTAACACATGATTCCCCACACCTTGGCGGTCATTTTGAGCCTATTCCCGTCCAATTCCGTGACGGGCCGTTTTGATTCTAACGAAAGGCCCCTTTTTAACAGGCCGCCGACCTTGCGGGCCGTTTTTGAAGGGCTTGGGCTATCCCAGCATTCCAAGTGAATAGCTGGAAAAATTCGTCTTGGCCTGGGCTTCGAAACGCTGGCTTCGGTTTGTTCGTGCGACGTTTCTAAGCGCCTCAAATAAGGGGACGAAGTTGACTGACAGTGCTATAGCATAGGCCAGCCCCAGTTTATATTAAACTCTATATGGAGAATGGTATTGAATCAAAACCCAAACTTGGAATTGAAACTTCATATTTTAACACATGATTCCCCACACCTTGGCGGTCATTTTGAGCCTATTCCCGTCCAATTCCGTGACGGGCCGTTTTGATTCTAACGAAAGGCCCCTTTTTAACAGGCCGCCGACCTTGCGGGCCGTTTTTGAAGGGCTTGGGCTATCCCAGCATTCCAAGTGAATAGCTGGAAAAATTCGTCTTGGCCTGGGCTTCGAAACGCTGGCTTCGGTTTGTTCGTGCGACGTTTCTAAGCGCCTCAAATAAGGGGACGAAGTTGACTGACAGTGCTATAGCATAGGCCAGCCCCAGTTTATATTAAACTCTATATGGAGAATGGTATTGAATCAAAACCCAAACTTGGAATTGAAACTTCATATTTTAACACATGATTCCCCACACCTTGGCGGTCATTTTGAGCCTATTCCCGTCCAATTCCGTGACGGGCCGTTTTGATTCTAACGAAAGGCCCCTTTTTAACAGGCCGCCGACCTTGCGGGCCGTTTTTGAAGGGCTTGGGCTATCCCAGCATTCCAAGTGAATAGCTGGAAAAATTCGTCTTGGCCTGGGCTTCGAAACGCTGGCTTCGGTTTGTTCGTGCGACGTTTCTAAGCGCCTCAAATAAGGGGACGAAGTTGACTGACAGTGCTATAGCATAGGCCAGCCCCAGTTTATATTAAACTCTATATGGAGAATGGTATTGAATCAAAACCCAAACTTGGAATTGAAACTTCATATTTTAACACATGATTCCCCACACCTTGGCGGTCATTTTGAGCCTATTCCCGTCCAATTCCGTGACGGGCCGTTTTGATTCTAACGAAAGGCCCCTTTTTAACAGGCCGCCGACCTTGCGGGCCGTTTTTGAAGGGCTTGGGCTATCCCAGCATTCCAAGTGAATAGCTGGAAAAATTCGTCTTGGCCTGGGCTTCGAAACGCTGGCTTCGGTTTGTTCGTGCGACGTTTCTAAGCGCCTCAAATAAGGGGACGAAGTTGACTGACAGTGCTATAGCATAGGCCAGCCCCAGTTTATATTAAACTCTATATGGAGAATGGTATTGAATCAAAACCCAAACTTGGAATTGAAACTTCATATTTTAACACATGATTCCCCACACCTTGGCGGTCATTTTGAGCCTATTCCCGTCCAATTCCGTGACGGGCCGTTTTGATTCTAACGAAAGGCCCCTTTTTAACAGGCCGCCGACCTTGCGGGCCGTTTTTGAAGGGCTTGGGCTATCCCAGCATTCCAAGTGAATAGCTGGAAAAATTCGTCTTGGCCTGGGCTTCGAAACGCTGGCTTCGGTTTGTTCGTGCGACGTTTCTAAGCGCCTCAAATAAGGGGACGAAGTTGACTGACAGTGCTATAGCATAGGCCAGCCCCAGTTTATATTAAACTCTATATGGAGAATGGTATTGAATCAAAACCCAAACTTGGAATTGAAACTTCATATTTTAACACATGATTCCCCACACCTTGGCGGTCATTTTGAGCCTATTCCCGTCCAATTCCGTGACGGGCCGTTTTGATTCTAACGAAAGGCCCCTTTTTAACAGGCCGCCGACCTTGCGGGCCGTTTTTGAAGGGCTTGGGCTATCCCAGCATTCCAAGTGAATAGCTGGAAAAATTCGTCTTGGCCTGGGCTTCGAAACGCTGGCTTCGGTTTGTTCGTGCGACGTTTCTAAGCGCCTCAAATAAGGGGACGAAGTTGACTGACAGTGCTATAGCATAGGCCAGCCCCAGTTTATATTAAACTCTATATGGAGAATGGTATTGAATCAAAACCCAAACTTGGAATTGAAACTTCATATTTTAACACATGATTCCCCACACCTTGGCGGTCATTTTGAGCCTATTCCCGTCCAATTCCGTGACGGGCCGTTTTGATTCTAACGAAAGGCCCCTTTTTAACAGGCCGCCGACCTTGCGGGCCGTTTTTGAAGGGCTTGGGCTATCCCAGCATTCCAAGTGAATAGCTGGAAAAATTCGTCTTGGCCTGGGCTTCGAAACGCTGGCTTCGGTTTGTTCGTGCGACGTTTCTAAGCGCCTCAAATAAGGGGACGAAGTTGACTGACAGTGCTATAGCATAGGCCAGCCCCAGTTTATATTAAACTCTATATGGAGAATGGTATTGAATCAAAACCCAAACTTGGAATTGAAACTTCATATTTTAACACATGATTCCCCACACCTTGGCGGTCATTTTGAGCCTATTCCCGTCCAATTCCGTGACGGGCCGTTTTGATTCTAACGAAAGGCCCCTTTTTAACAGGCCGCCGACCTTGCGGGCCGTTTTTGAAGGGCTTGGGCTATCCCAGCATTCCAAGTGAATAGCTGGAAAAATTCGTCTTGGCCTGGGCTTCGAAACGCTGGCTTCGGTTTGTTCGTGCGACGTTTCTAAGCGCCTCAAATAAGGGGACGAAGTTGACTGACAGTGCTATAGCATAGGCCAGCCCCAGTTTATATTAAACTCTATATGGAGAATGGTATTGAATCAAAACCCAAACTTGGAATTGAAACTTCATATTTTAACACATGATTCCCCACACCTTGGCGGTCATTTTGAGCCTATTCCCGTCCAATTCCGTGACGGGCCGTTTTGATTCTAACGAAAGGCCCCTTTTTAACAGGCCGCCGACCTTGCGGGCCGTTTTTGAAGGGCTTGGGCTATCCCAGCATTCCAAGTGAATAGCTGGAAAAATTCGTCTTGGCCTGGGCTTCGAAACGCTGGCTTCGGTTTGTTCGTGCGACGTTTCTAAGCGCCTCAAATAAGGGGACGAAGTTGACTGACAGTGCTATAGCATAGGCCAGCCCCAGTTTATATTAAACTCTATATGGAGAATGGTATTGAATCAAAACCCAAACTTGGAATTGAAACTTCATATTTTAACACATGATTCCCCACACCTTGGCGGTCATTTTGAGCCTATTCCCGTCCAATTCCGTGACGGGCCGTTTTGATTCTAACGAAAGGCCCCTTTTTAACAGGCCGCCGACCTTGCGGGCCGTTTTTGAAGGGCTTGGGCTATCCCAGCATTCCAAGTGAATAGCTGGAAAAATTCGTCTTGGCCTGGGCTTCGAAACGCTGGCTTCGGTTTGTTCGTGCGACGTTTCTAAGCGCCTCAAATAAGGGGACGAAGTTGACTGACAGTGCTATAGCATAGGCCAGCCCCAGTTTATATTAAACTCTATATGGAGAATGGTATTGAATCAAAACCCAAACTTGGAATTGAAACTTCATATTTTAACACATGATTCCCCACACCTTGGCGGTCATTTTGAGCCTATTCCCGTCCAATTCCGTGACGGGCCGTTTTGATTCTAACGAAAGGCCCCTTTTTAACAGGCCGCCGACCTTGCGGGCCGTTTTTGAAGGGCTTGGGCTATCCCAGCATTCCAAGTGAATAGCTGGAAAAATTCGTCTTGGCCTGGGCTTCGAAACGCTGGCTTCGGTTTGTTCGTGCGACGTTTCTAAGCGCCTCAAATAAGGGGACGAAGTTGACTGACAGTGCTATAGCATAGGCCAGCCCCAGTTTATATTAAACTCTATATGGAGAATGGTATTGAATCAAAACCCAAACTTGGAATTGAAACTTCATATTTTAACACATGATTCCCCACACCTTGGCGGTCATTTTGAGCCTATTCCCGTCCAATTCCGTGACGGGCCGTTTTGATTCTAACGAAAGGCCCCTTTTTAACAGGCCGCCGACCTTGCGGGCCGTTTTTGAAGGGCTTGGGCTATCCCAGCATTCCAAGTGAATAGCTGGAAAAATTCGTCTTGGCCTGGGCTTCGAAACGCTGGCTTCGGTTTGTTCGTGCGACGTTTCTAAGCGCCTCAAATAAGGGGACGAAGTTGACTGACAGTGCTATAGCATAGGCCAGCCCCAGTTTATATTAAACTCTATATGGAGAATGGTATTGAATCAAAACCCAAACTTGGAATTGAAACTTCATATTTTAACACATGATTCCCCACACCTTGGCGGTCATTTTGAGCCTATTCCCGTCCAATTCCGTGACGGGCCGTTTTGATTCTAACGAAAGGCCCCTTTTTAACAGGCCGCCGACCTTGCGGGCCGTTTTTGAAGGGCTTGGGCTATCCCAGCATTCCAAGTGAATAGCTGGAAAAATTCGTCTTGGCCTGGGCTTCGAAACGCTGGCTTCGGTTTGTTCGTGCGACGTTTCTAAGCGCCTCAAATAAGGGGACGAAGTTGACTGACAGTGCTATAGCATAGGCCAGCCCCAGTTTATATTAAACTCTATATGGAGAATGGTATTGAATCAAAACCCAAACTTGGAATTGAAACTTCATATTTTAACACATGATTCCCCACACCTTGGCGGTCATTTTGAGCCTATTCCCGTCCAATTCCGTGACGGGCCGTTTTGATTCTAACGAAAGGCCCCTTTTTAACAGGCCGCCGACCTTGCGGGCCGTTTTTGAAGGGCTTGGGCTATCCCAGCATTCCAAGTGAATAGCTGGAAAAATTCGTCTTGGCCTGGGCTTCGAAACGCTGGCTTCGGTTTGTTCGTGCGACGTTTCTAAGCGCCTCAAATAAGGGGACGAAGTTGACTGACAGTGCTATAGCATAGGCCAGCCCCAGTTTATATTAAACTCTATATGGAGAATGGTATTGAATCAAAACCCAAACTTGGAATTGAAACTTCATATTTTAACACATGATTCCCCACACCTTGGCGGTCATTTTGAGCCTATTCCCGTCCAATTCCGTGACGGGCCGTTTTGATTCTAACGAAAGGCCCCTTTTTAACAGGCCGCCGACCTTGCGGGCCGTTTTTGAAGGGCTTGGGCTATCCCAGCATTCCAAGTGAATAGCTGGAAAAATTCGTCTTGGCCTGGGCTTCGAAACGCTGGCTTCGGTTTGTTCGTGCGACGTTTCTAAGCGCCTCAAATAAGGGGACGAAGTTGACTGACAGTGCTATAGCATAGGCCAGCCCCAGTTTATATTAAACTCTATATGGAGAATGGTATTGAATCAAAACCCAAACTTGGAATTGAAACTTCATATTTTAACACATGATTCCCCACACCTTGGCGGTCATTTTGAGCCTATTCCCGTCCAATTCCGTGACGGGCCGTTTTGATTCTAACGAAAGGCCCCTTTTTAACAGGCCGCCGACCTTGCGGGCCGTTTTTGAAGGGCTTGGGCTATCCCAGCATTCCAAGTGAATAGCTGGAAAAATTCGTCTTGGCCTGGGCTTCGAAACGCTGGCTTCGGTTTGTTCGTGCGACGTTTCTAAGCGCCTCAAATAAGGGGACGAAGTTGACTGACAGTGCTATAGCATAGGCCAGCCCCAGTTTATATTAAACTCTATATGGAGAATGGTATTGAATCAAAACCCAAACTTGGAATTGAAACTTCATATTTTAACACATGATTCCCCACACCTTGGCGGTCATTTTGAGCCTATTCCCGTCCAATTCCGTGACGGGCCGTTTTGATTCTAACGAAAGGCCCCTTTTTAACAGGCCGCCGACCTTGCGGGCCGTTTTTGAAGGGCTTGGGCTATCCCAGCATTCCAAGTGAATAGCTGGAAAAATTCGTCTTGGCCTGGGCTTCGAAACGCTGGCTTCGGTTTGTTCGTGCGACGTTTCTAAGCGCCTCAAATAAGGGGACGAAGTTGACTGACAGTGCTATAGCATAGGCCAGCCCCAGTTTATATTAAACTCTATATGGAGAATGGTATTGAATCAAAACCCAAACTTGGAATTGAAACTTCATATTTTAACACATGATTCCCCACACCTTGGCGGTCATTTTGAGCCTATTCCCGTCCAATTCCGTGACGGGCCGTTTTGATTCTAACGAAAGGCCCCTTTTTAACAGGCCGCCGACCTTGCGGGCCGTTTTTGAAGGGCTTGGGCTATCCCAGCATTCCAAGTGAATAGCTGGAAAAATTCGTCTTGGCCTGGGCTTCGAAACGCTGGCTTCGGTTTGTTCGTGCGACGTTTCTAAGCGCCTCAAATAAGGGGACGAAGTTGACTGACAGTGCTATAGCATAGGCCAGCCCCAGTTTATATTAAACTCTATATGGAGAATGGTATTGAATCAAAACCCAAACTTGGAATTGAAACTTCATATTTTAACACATGATTCCCCACACCTTGGCGGTCATTTTGAGCCTATTCCCGTCCAATTCCGTGACGGGCCGTTTTGATTCTAACGAAAGGCCCCTTTTTAACAGGCCGCCGACCTTGCGGGCCGTTTTTGAAGGGCTTGGGCTATCCCAGCATTCCAAGTGAATAGCTGGAAAAATTCGTCTTGGCCTGGGCTTCGAAACGCTGGCTTCGGTTTGTTCGTGCGACGTTTCTAAGCGCCTCAAATAAGGGGACGAAGTTGACTGACAGTGCTATAGCATAGGCCAGCCCCAGTTTATATTAAACTCTATATGGAGAATGGTATTGAATCAAAACCCAAACTTGGAATTGAAACTTCATATTTTAACACATGATTCCCCACACCTTGGCGGTCATTTTGAGCCTATTCCCGTCCAATTCCGTGACGGGCCGTTTTGATTCTAACGAAAGGCCCCTTTTTAACAGGCCGCCGACCTTGCGGGCCGTTTTTGAAGGGCTTGGGCTATCCCAGCATTCCAAGTGAATAGCTGGAAAAATTCGTCTTGGCCTGGGCTTCGAAACGCTGGCTTCGGTTTGTTCGTGCGACGTTTCTAAGCGCCTCAAATAAGGGGACGAAGTTGACTGACAGTGCTATAGCATAGGCCAGCCCCAGTTTATATTAAACTCTATATGGAGAATGGTATTGAATCAAAACCCAAACTTGGAATTGAAACTTCATATTTTAACACATGATTCCCCACACCTTGGCGGTCATTTTGAGCCTATTCCCGTCCAATTCCGTGACGGGCCGTTTTGATTCTAACGAAAGGCCCCTTTTTAACAGGCCGCCGACCTTGCGGGCCGTTTTTGAAGGGCTTGGGCTATCCCAGCATTCCAAGTGAATAGCTGGAAAAATTCGTCTTGGCCTGGGCTTCGAAACGCTGGCTTCGGTTTGTTCGTGCGACGTTTCTAAGCGCCTCAAATAAGGGGACGAAGTTGACTGACAGTGCTATAGCATAGGCCAGCCCCAGTTTATATTAAACTCTATATGGAGAATGGTATTGAATCAAAACCCAAACTTGGAATTGAAACTTCATATTTTAACACATGATTCCCCACACCTTGGCGGTCATTTTGAGCCTATTCCCGTCCAATTCCGTGACGGGCCGTTTTGATTCTAACGAAAGGCCCCTTTTTAACAGGCCGCCGACCTTGCGGGCCGTTTTTGAAGGGCTTGGGCTATCCCAGCATTCCAAGTGAATAGCTGGAAAAATTCGTCTTGGCCTGGGCTTCGAAACGCTGGCTTCGGTTTGTTCGTGCGACGTTTCTAAGCGCCTCAAATAAGGGGACGAAGTTGACTGACAGTGCTATAGCATAGGCCAGCCCCAGTTTATATTAAACTCTATATGGAGAATGGTATTGAATCAAAACCCAAACTTGGAATTGAAACTTCATATTTTAACACATGATTCCCCACACCTTGGCGGTCATTTTGAGCCTATTCCCGTCCAATTCCGTGACGGGCCGTTTTGATTCTAACGAAAGGCCCCTTTTCAACAGGCCGCCGACCTTGCGGGCCGTTTTTGAAGGGCTTGGGCTATCCCAGCATTCCAAGTGAATAGCTGGAAAAATTCGTCTTGGCCTGGGCTTCGAAACGCTGGCTTCGGTTTGTTCGTGCGACGTTTCTAAGCGCCTCAAATAAGGGGACGAAGTTGACTGACAGTGCTATAGCATAGGCCAGCCCCAGTTTATATTAAACTCTATATGGAGAATGGTATTGAATCAAAACCCAAACTTGGAATTGAAACTTCATATTTTAACACATGATTCCCCACACCTTGGCGGTCATTTTGAGCCTATTCCCGTCCAATTCCGTGACGGGCCGTTTTGATTCTAACGAAAGGCCCCTTTTTAACAGGCCGCCGACCTTGCGGGCCGTTTTTGAAGGGCTTGGGCTATCCCAGCATTCCAAGTGAATAGCTGGAAAAATTCGTCTTGGCCTGGGCTTCGAAACGCTGGCTTCGGTTTGTTTGTGCGACGTTTCTAAGCGCCTCAAATAAGGGGACGAAGTTGACTGACAGTGCTATAGCATAGGCCAGCCCCAGTTTATATTAAACTCTATATGGAGAATGGTATTGAATCAAAACCCAAACTTGGAATTGAAACTTCATATTTTAACACATGATTCCCCACACCTTGGCGGTCATTTTGAGCCTATTCCCGTCCAATTCCGTGACGGGCCGTTTTGATTCTAACGAAAGGCCCCTTTTTAACAGGCCGCCGACCTTGCGGGCCGTTTTTGAAGGGCTTGGGCTATCCCAGCATTCCAAGTGAATAGCTGGAAAAATTTGCCTTGGCCTGGGCTTCGAAACGCTGGCTTCGGTTTGTTCATGCGACGTTTCTAAGCGCCTCAATACCATTCTCTATATAGAGTTTAATATAAACTGGGGCTCGCCTATGCTACAGCACTGCCAGTTAACTTCGTCCCCTTATTTGAGGCGCTTAGAAACGTCGCACGAACAAACCGAAGCCAGCGTTTCGAAGCCCAGGCCAAGGCAAATTTTTCCAGCTATTCACTTGGAATGCTGGCATGGCCCAATCCCTTCTAATACGGCCCGCAAGGTCGGCGGCCTGTTAAAAAGGGGGTTTTCGTTATAATCAAAACGGCCCGTCACGGAATTGGACGGGAATAGGCTCAAAATGACCGCCAAGGTGTGGGGAATCATGTGTTAAAATTTGAAATTTCAATTCCAAGATTGAGTTTTGATTCAATACCATTCTCTATATAGAGTTTAATATAAACTGGGGCTTGCATATGCTACAGCACTGCCAGTTAACTTCGTCCCATTATTTGAGGCGCTTAGACACGTCAAACGAACAAACCGAAGCCAGCGTTTCGAAGCCCAGGCAAAGGCAAATTTTTCCACCTATTTACTTGGAATGTTGGGATAGCTTAAGCCCTTAGGACTAGCCAGTCGGTACCTTTTTTCTAGTACAACTTTATTAAGTACAAAGCGTCCTATCATTACTAGAACTGTTGCCGTCGTGTTTTGTTTCTGTAAGAACCTGGGGCCATAGGACCAGCCAGTCGGTAACTTTTTCCAAGTACAACTTTCTTATGTACAAAGCGTCCTGTCATTACTAGACCCACTGGTAACCACCCGCTGTTTAACACCCACTGCGCCCTTATATATCCACCGTTTTCCTGCTGCAGACGGGAAAGGTGTCTAACCAAGAAGTCAGAAATGTCATGCAGCAGTGCGCACCCCCTTCTGGTGTCACGCCGAACTAGTTTGGTTCGTGCCATGCACACACCGTCGTTGTCGTCGTGTTTTGTTTCTGTAAGAACCTGGGGCCATAGGACCAGCCAGTCGGTACCTTTTTTCCAGAAGAACTTTCTTAAGTACAAAGCGTCCTATCATTACTAGAACTGTTGCCGTCGTGTTTTGTTTCTGTAAGAACCTGGGGCCATAGGACCAGCCAGTCGGTAACTTTTTTCAAGTACAACTTTCTTATGTACAAAGCGTCCTGTCATTACTAGACCCACTGGTGACCACCCGCTGTGTAACACCCACTGCGCCCTTATATATCCACCGTTTTCCTGCTGCAGACGGGAAAGGTGTCTAACCAAGAAGTCAGAAATGTCATGCAGCAGTGCGCACCCCCTTCTGGTGTCACGCCGAACTACTTTGGTTCGTGCCATGCACACACCGTCGTTGTCGTCGTGTTTTCTTTCTGTAAGAACCTGGCGCCATAGGACCAACCAGTCGGTACCTTTTTTCCAGAAGAACTTTCTTAAGTACAAAGCGTCCTATCATTACTAGAACTGTTGCCGTCGTGTTTTGTTTCTGTAAGAACCTGGGTCCATAGGACCAGCCTGTCGGTACCTTTTTTCCAGAAGAACTTTCTTAAGTACAAAGCGTCCTATCATTACTAGAACTGTTGCCGTCCTGTTTTGTTTCTGTAAGAACCTGGGGCCATAGGACCAGCCAGTCGGTACCTTTTTTCCAGAAGAACTTTCTTAAGTACAAAGCGTCCTATCATTACTAGAACTGTTGCCGTCGTGTTTTGTTTCTGTAAGAACCTGGGGCCATAGGACCAGCCAGTCGGTAACTTTTTCCAAGTACAACTTTCTTATGTACAAAGCGTCCTGTCATTACTAGACCCACTGGTGGCCACCCGCTGTGTAACACCCACTGCGCCCTTATATATCCACCGTTTTCCTGCTGCAGACGGGAAAGGTGTCTAACCAAGAAGTCAGAAATGTCATGCAGCAGTGCGCACCCCCTTCTGGTGTCACGCCGAACTAGTTTGGTTCGTGCCATGCACACAAAGTCGTTGTCGTCGTGTTTTCTTTCTGTAAGAACCTGGGGCCATAGGACCAGCGAGTCGGTACCTTTTTTCCAGAAGAACTTTCTTAAGTACAAAGCGTCCTATCATTACTAGAACTGTTGCCGTCGTGTTTTGTTTCTGTAAGAACCTGGGGCCATAGGACCAGCCAGTCGGTAACTTTTTCCAAGTACAACTTTCTTATGTACAAAGCGTCCTGTCATTACTACCCAGGTAACAAAGGCACGTGTTAGGGACGGCTGTAGCTCGGGATCCAGGGTGCCATACACGTGTCCTGAACACGAGTAATACTCGGGATTCTGTGGACCACATTTCTGGTGTTTCCAACGAGTTTGTAATACGAGTTTTTGACACGAGTTTTCACATGTTAAACTCGTGTTTCTATCTCTTTTTAGATAAAATAACCTTGTTGGAATTGAACTGGGGACCTCTCACACACATTGCAGGCACTTTACCGCTGAGCTATTGCAGAATTTGATAATGGAAGGGGTAGAATAGTTGTATTTGAATTCTGAATGGCATAGGTATCTATAGGAAATATAGCAGTGGCACATTTAAAAGATTCATTGTATCCAAATTTATTATTTCAAACAGTAAATTGAAGTACTTTGATCCTAAAGATCTTAAAGAAGTCTATTACACCAGTTAACACGAGATTGACATGGCTAACGCTAGTGCAAACTCAGGGTTTTCTCATGTTTATGAAATAGACTTACTCATGATAATTACAGTAAAACTCATGTAAGACTGATGTAAAATACATGTTTTACTCTGACTTTACACGTGCCTATATAACTGTGGGGTTTCAGAGATAATACACAGGGTTTTACACAACACCAGTATTACATCAAAATGACACGTGTCAAAACTAGTGTGATCCTCATGGTTTACATGGAGATTAAACTTACACCAGAAAGTCATAAGAATTACACCAAACGTAAAAATATTAATACATCCTTGATAACACGATATTGGAAGTACCATTATGGAAATGACTGTTTAATATAAAAAAATGGTATTGTAAAGAAGGAAATTTTCCTGGTGCATAACTATGTGAAAAGTATTGGTAAAACTTGGTCAATTGCTAACAATACTCAGAGATTCCAATAACACCAGTATTACATCAATTTAACACGTGTCAAACTGAGGAAAACACGTGTCTTGTTTACTGGGTAGACCCACTGGTGACCACCCGCTGTGTAACACCCACTGCGCCCTTATATATCCACCGTTTTCCTGCTGCAGACGGGAAAGGTGTCTAACCAAGAAGTCAGAAATGTCATGCAGCAGTGCGCACCCCCTTCTGGTGTCACGCCGAACTAGTTTGGTTCGTGCCATGCACACACCGTCGTTGTCGTCGTGTTTTCTTTCTGTAAGAACCTGGGGCCATAGGACCAGCGAGTCGGTAACTTTTTTCCAGAAGAACTTTCTTAAGTACAAAGCGTCCTATCATTACTAGAACTGTTGCCGTCGTGTTTTGTTTCTGTAAGAACCTGGGGCCATAGGACCAGCCAGTCGGTAACTTTTTCCAAGTACAACTTTCTTATGTACAAAGCGTCCTGTCATTACTAGACCCACTGGTGACCACCCGCTGTGTAACACCCACTGCGCCCTTATATATCCACCGTTTTCCTGCTGCAGACGGGAAAGGTGTCTAACCAAGAAGTCAGAAATGTCATGCAGCAGTGCGCACCCCCTTCTGGTGTCACGCCGAACTAGTTTGGTTCGTGCCATGCACACACCGTCGTTGTCGTCGTGTTTTCTTTCTGTAAGAACCTGGGGCCATAGGACCAGCGAGTCGGTACCTTTTTTCCAGAAGAACTTTCTTAAGTACAAAGCGTCCTATCATTACTAGAACTGTTGCCGTCGTGTTTTCTTTCTGTAAGAACCTGGGGCCATAGGACCAGCCAGTCGGTAACTTTTTCCAAGTACAACTTTCTTATGTACAAAGCGTCCTGTCATTACTAGACCCACTGGTGACCACCCGCTGTGTAACACCCACTGCGCCCTTATATATCCACCGTTTTCCTGCTGCAGACGGGAAAGGTGTCTAACCAAGAAGTCAGAAATGTCATGCAGCAGTGCGCACCCCCTTCTGGTGTCACGCCGAACTAGTTTGGTTCGTGCCATGCACACACCGTCGTTGTCGTCGTGTTTTCTTTCTGTAAGAACCTGGGGCCATAGGACCAGCCAGTCGGTACCTTTTTTCCAGAAGAACTTTCTTAAGTACAAAGCGTCCTATCATTACTAGAACTGTTGCCGTCGTGTTTTGTTTCTGTAAGAACCTGGGGCCAAAGGACCAGCCAGTCGGTAACTTTTTCCAAGTACAACTTTCTTATGTACAAAGCGTCCTGTCATTACTAGACCCACTGGTGACCACCCGCTGTGTAACACCCACTGCGCCCTTATATATCCACCGTTTTCCTGCTGCAGACGGGAAAGGTGTCTAACCAAGAAGTCAGAAATGTCATGCAGCAGTGCGCACCCCCTTCTGGTGTCACGCCGAACTAGTTTGGTTCGTGCCATGCACACACCGTCGTTGTCGTCGTGTTTTCTTTCTGTAAGAACCTGGGGCCATAGGACCAGCCAGTCGGTAACTTTTTCCAAGTACAACTTTCTTATGTACAAAGCGTCCTGTCATTACTAGACCCACTGGTGACCACCCGCTGTGTAACACCCACTGCGCCCTTATATATCCACCGTTTTCCTGCTGCAGACGGGAAAGGTGTCTAACCAAGAAGTCAGAAATGTCATGCAGCAGTGCGCACCCCCTTCTGGTGTCACGCCGAACTAGTTTGGTTCGTGCCATGCACACACCGTCGTTGTCGTCGTGTTTTCTTTCTGTAAGAACCTGGGGCCATAGGACCAGCGAGTCGGTACCTTTTTTCCAGAAGAACTTTCTTAAGTACAAAGCGTCCTATCATTACTAGAACTGTTGCCGTCGTGTTTTGTTTCTGTAAGAACCTGGGGCCATAGGACCAGCCAGTCGGTAACTTTTTCCAAGTACAACTTTCTTATGTACAAAGCGTCCTGTCATTACTAGACCCACTGGTGACCACCCGCTGTGTAACACCCACTGCGCCCTTATATATCCACCGTTTTCCTGCTGCAGACGGGAAAGGTGTCTAACCAAGAAGTCAGAAATGTCATGCAGCAGTGCGCACCCCCTTCTGGTGTCACGCCGAACTACTTTGGTTCGTGCCATGCACACACCGTCGTTGTCGTCGTGTTTTGTTTCTGTAAGAACCTGGGGCCATAGGACCAGCCAGTCGGTAACTTTTTCCAAGTACAACTTTCTTATGTACAAAGCGTCCTGTCATTACTAGACCCACTGGTGACCACCCGCTGGGTAACACCCACTGCGCCCTTATATATCCACCGTTTTCCTGCTGCAGACGGGAAAGGTGTCTAACCAAGAAGTCAGAAATGTCATGCAGCAGTGCGCACCCCCTTCTGGTGTCACGCCGAACTACTTTGGTTCGTGCCATGCACACACCGTCGTTGTCGTCGTGTTTTCTTTCTGTAAGAACCTGGGGCCATAGGACCAGCCAGTCGGTAACTTTTTCCAAGTACAACTTTCTTATGTACAAAGCGTCCTGTCATTACTAGACCCACTGGTGACCACCCGCTGTGTAACACCCACTGCGCCCTTATATATCCACCGTTTTCCTGCTGCAGACGGGAAAGGTGTCTAACCAAGAAGTCAGAAATGTCATGCAGCAGTGCGCACCCCCTTCTGGTGTCACGCCGAACTACTTTGGTTCGTGCCATGCACACACCGTCGTTGTCGTCGTGTTTTCTTTCTGTAAGAACCTGGGGCCATAGGACCAGCCAGTCGGTAACTTTTTCCAAGTACAACTTTCTTATGTACAAAGCGTCCTGTCATTACTAGACCCACTGGTGACCACCCGCTGTGTAACACCCACTGCGCCCTTATATATCCACCGTTTTCCTGCTGCAGACGGGAAAGGTGTCTAACCAAGAAGTCAGAAATGTCATGCAGCAGTGCGCACCCCCTTCTGGTGTCACGCCGAACTAGTTTGGTTCGTGCCATGCACACACCGTCGTTGTCGTCGTGTTTTCTTTCTGTAAGAACCTGGGGCCATAGGACCAGCCAGTCGGTAACTTTTTCCAAGTACAACTTTCTTATGTACAAAGCGTCCTGTCATTACTAGACCCACTGGTGACCACCCGCTGTGTAACACCCACTGCGCCCTTATATATCCACCGTTTTCCTGCTGCAGACGGGAAAGGTGTCTAACCAAGAAGTCAGAAATGTCATGCAGCAGTGCGCACCCCCTTCTGGTGTCACGCCGAACTAGTTTGGTTCGTGCCATGCACACACCGTCGTTGTCGTCGTGTTTTCTTTCTGTAAGAACCTGGGGCCATAGGACCAGCGAGTCGGTACCTTTTTTCCAGAAGAACTTTCTTAAGTACAAAGCGTCCTATCATTACTAGAACTGTTGCCGTCGTGTTTTGTTTCTGTAAGAACCTGGGGCCATAGGACCAGCCAGTCGGTAACTTTTTCCAAGTACAACTTTCTTATGTACAAAGCGTCCTGTCATTACTAGACCCACTGGTGACCACCCGCTGTGTAACACCCACTGCGCCCTTATATATCCACCGTTTTCCTGCTGCAGACGGGAAAGGTGTCTAACCAAGAAGTCAGAAATGTCATGCAGCAGTGCGCACCCCCTTCTGGTGTCACGCCGAACTAGTTTGGTTCGTGCCATGCACACACCGTCGTTGTCGTCGTGTTTTCTTTCTGTAAGAACCTGGGGCCATAGGACCAGCCAGTCGGTACCTTTTTTCCAGAAGAACTTTCTTAAGTACAAAGCGTCCTATCATTACTAGAACTGTTGCCGTCGTGTTTTGTTTCTGTAAGAACCTGGGGCCATAGGACCAGCCAGTCGGTAACTTTTTCCAAGTACAACTTTCTTATGTACAAAGCGTCCTGTCATTACTAGACCCACTGGTGACCACCCGCTGTGTAACACCCACTGCGCCCTTATATATCCACCGTTTTCCTGCTGCAGACGGGAAAGGTGTCTAACCAAGAAGTCAGAAATGTCATGCAGCAGTGCGCACCCCCTTCTGGTGTCACGCCGAACTAGTTTGGTTCGTGCCATGCACAC
This sequence comes from Lepidonotus clava, assembly GCA_936440205.1. Classification (NCBI taxonomy): domain Eukaryota; kingdom Metazoa; phylum Annelida; class Polychaeta; order Phyllodocida; family Polynoidae; genus Lepidonotus; species Lepidonotus clava. The sequence continues at coordinate 6,133,653 of OW387138.1, forward strand.
ACCGTCGTTGTCGTCGTGTTTTCTTTCTGTAAGAACCTGGGGCCATAGGACCAGCCAGTCGGTAACTTTTTCCAAGTACAACTTTCTTATGTACAAAGCGTCCTGTCATTACTAGACCCACTGGTGACCACCCGCTGTGTAACACCCACTGCGCCCTTATATATCCACCGTTTTCCTGCTGCAGACGGGAAAGGTGTCTAACCAAGAAGTCAGAAATGTCATGCAGCAGTGCGCACCCCCTTCTGGTGTCACGCCGAACTAGTTTGGTTCGTGCCATGCACACACCGTCGTTGTCGTCGTGTTTTCTTTCTGTAAGAACCTGGGGCCATAGGACCAGCGAGTCGGTACCTTTTTTCCAGAAGAACTTTCTTAAGTACAAAGCGTCCTATCATTACTAGAACTGTTGCCGTCGTGTTTTGTTTCTGTAAGAACCTGGGGCCATAGGACCAGCCAGTCGGTAACTTTTTCCAAGTACAACTTTCTTATGTACAAAGCGTCCTGTCATTACTAGACCCACTGGTGACCACCCGCTGTGTAACACCCACTGCGCCCTTATATATCCACCGTTTTCCTGCTGCAGACGGGAAAGGTGTCTAACCAAGAAGTCAGAAATGTCATGCAGCAGTGCGCACCCCCTTCTGGTGTCACGCCGAACTAGTTTGGTTCGTGCCATGCACACACCGTCGTTGTCGTCGTGTTTTCTTTCTGTAAGAACCTGGGGCCATAGGACCAGCCAGTCGGTAACTTTTTCCAAGTACAACTTTCTTATGTACAAAGCGTCCTGTCATTACTAGACCCACTGGTGACCACCCGCTGTGTAACACCCACTGCGCCCTTATATATCCACCGTTTTCCTGCTGCAGACGGGAAAGGTGTCTAACCAAGAAGTCAGAAATGTCATGCAGCAGTGCGCACCCCCTTCTGGTGTCACGCCGAACTAGTTTGGTTCGTGCCATGCACACACCGTCGTTGTCGTCGTGTTTTCTTTCTGTAAGAACCTGGGGCCATAGGACCAGCGAGTCGGTACCTTTTTTCCAGAAGAACTTTCTTAAGTACAAAGCGTCCTATCATTACTAGAACTGTTGCCGTCGTGTTTTGTTTCTGTAAGAACCTGGGGCCATAGGACCAGCCAGTCGGTAACTTTTTCCAAGTACAACTTTCTTATGTACAAAGCGTCCTGTCATTACTAGACCCACTGGTGACCACCCGCTGTGTAACACCCACTGCGCCCTTATATATCCACCGTTTTCCTGCTGCAGACGGGAAAGGTGTCTAACCAAGAAGTCAGAAATGTCATGCAGCAGTGCGCACCCCCTTCTGGTGTCACGCCGAACTAGTTTGGTTCGTGCCATGCACACACCGTCGTTGTCGTCGTGTTTTCTTTCTGTAAGAACCTGGGGCCATAGGACCAGCGAGTCGGTACCTTTTTTCCAGAAGAACTTTCTTAAGTACAAAGCGTCCTATCATTACTAGAACTGTTGCCGTCGTGTTTTGTTTCTGTAAGAACCTGGGGCCATAGGACCAGCCAGTCGGTAACTTTTTCCAAGTACAACTTTCTTATGTACAAAGCGTCCTGTCATTACTAGACCCACTGGTGACCACCCGCTGTGTAACACCCACTGCGCCCTTATATATCCACCGTTTTCCTGCTGCAGACGGGAAAGGTGTCTAACCAAGAAGTCAGAAATGTCATGCAGCAGTGCGCACCCCCTTCTGGTGTCACGCCGAACTAGTTTGGTTCGTGCCATGCACACACCGTCGTTGTCGTCGTGTTTTCTTTCTGTAAGAACCTGGGGCCATAGGACCAGCCAGTCGGTAACTTTTTCCAAGTACAACTTTCTTATGTACAAAGCGTCCTGTCATTACTAGACCCACTGGTGACCACCCGCTGTGTAACACCCACTGCGCCCTTATATATCCACCGTTTTCCTGCTGCAGACGGGAAAGGTGTCTAACCAAGAAGTCAGAAATGTCATGCAGCAGTGCGCACCCCCTTCTGGTGTCACGCCGAACTAGTTTGGTTCGTGCCATGCACACACCGTCGTTGTCGTCGTGTTTTCTTTCTGTAAGAACCTGGGGCCATAGGACCAGCCAGTCGGTACCTTTTTTCCAGAAGAACTTTCTTAAGTACAAAGCGTCCTATCATTACTAGAACTGTTGCCGTCGTGTTTTGTTTCTGTAAGAACCTGGGGCCATAGGACCAGCCAGTCGGTAACTTTTTCCAAGTACAACTTTCTTATGTACAAAGCGTCCTGTCATTACTAGACCCACTGGTGACCACCCGCTGTGTAACACCCACTGCGCCCTTATATATCCACCGTTTTCCTGCTGCAGACGGGAAAGGTGTCTAACCAAGAAGTCAGAAATGTCATGCAGCAGTGCGCACCCCCTTCTGGTGTCACGCCGAACTAGTTTGGTTCGTGCCATGCACACACCGTCGTTGTCGTCGTGTTTTCTTTCTGTAAGAACCTGGGGCCATAGGACCAGCGAGTCGGTACCTTTTTTCCAGAAGAACTTTCTTAAGTACAAAGCGTCCTATCATTACTAGAACTGTTGCCGTCGTGTTTTGTTTCTGTAAGAACCTGGGGCCATAGGACCAGCCAGTCGGTAACTTTTTCCAAGTACAACTTTCTTATGTACAAAGCGTCCTGTCATTACTAGACCCACTGGTGACCACCCGCTGTGTAACACCCACTGCGCCCTTATATATCCACCGTTTTCCTGCTGCAGACGGGAAAGGTGTCTAACCAAGAAGTCAGAAATGTCATGCAGCAGTGCGCACCCCCTTCTGGTGTCACGCCGAACTACTTTGGTTCGTGCCATGCACACACCGTCGTTGTCGTCGTGTTTTGTTTCTGTAAGAACCTGGGGCCATAGGACCAGCCAGTCGGTAACTTTTTCCAAGTACAACTTTCTTATGTACAAAGCGTCCTGTCATTACTAGACCCACTGGTGACCACCCGCTGTGTAACACCCACTGCGCCCTTATATATCCACCGTTTTCCTGCTGCAGACGGGAAAGGTGTCTAACCAAGAAGTCAGAAATGTCATGCAGCAGTGCGCACCCCCTTCTGGTGTCACGCCGAACTAGTTTGGTTCGTGCCATGCACACACCGTCGTTGCCGTCGTGTTTTCTTTCTGTAAGAACCTGGGGCCATAGGACCAGCGAGTCGGTACCTTTTTTCCAGAAGAACTTTCTTAAGTACAAAGCGTCCTATCATTACTAGAACTGTTGCCGTCGTGTTTTGTTTCTGTAAGAACCTGGGGCCATAGGACCAGCCAGTCGGTAACTTTTTCCAAGTACAACTTTCTTATGTACAAAGCGTCCTGTCATTACTAGACCCACTGGTGACCACCCGCTGTGTAACACCCACTGCGCCCTTATATATCCACCGTTTTCCTGCTGCAGACGGGAAAGGTGTCTAACCAAGAAGTCAGAAATGTCATGCAGCAGTGCGCACCCCCTTCTGGTGTCACGCCGAACTAGTTTGGTTCGTGCCATGCACACACCGTCGTTGTCGTCGTGTTTTCTTTCTGTAAGAACCTGGGGCCATAGGACCAGCCAGTCGGTAACTTTTTCCAAGTACAACTTTCTTATGTACAAAGCGTCCTGTCATTACTAGACCCACTGGTGACCACCCGCTGTGTAACACCCACTGCGCCCTTATATATCCACCGTTTTCCTGCTGCAGACGGGAAAGGTGTCTAACCAAGAAGTCAGAAATGTCATGCAGCAGTGCGCACCCCCTTCTGGTGTCACGCCGAACTACTTTGGTTCGTGCCATGCACTCACCGTCGTTGTCGTCGTGTTTTCTTTCTGTAAGAACCTGGGGCCATAGGACCAGCCAGTCGGTAACTTTTTCCAAGTACAACTTTCTTATGTACAAAGCGTCCTGTCATTACTAGACCCACTGGTGACCACCCGCTGGGTAACACCCACTGCGCCCTTATATATCCACCGTTTTCCTGCTGCAGACGGGAAAGGTGTCTAACCAAGAAGTCAGAAATGTCATGCAGCAGTGCGCACCCCCTTCTGGTGTCACGCCGAACTACTTTGGTTCGTGCCATGCACACACCGTCGTTGTCGTCGTGTTTTCTTTCTGTAAGAACCTGGGGCCATAGGACCAGCCAGTCGGTAACTTTTTCCAAGTACAACTTTCTTATGTACAAAGCGTCCTGTCATTACTAGACCCACTGGTGACCACCCGCTGTGTAACACCCACTGCGCCCTTATATATCCACCGTTTTCCTGCTGCAGACGGGAAAGGTGTCTAACCAAGAAGTCAGAAATGTCATGCAGCAGTGCGCACCCCCCTTCTGGTGTCACGCCGAACTACTTTGGTTCGTGCCATGCACACACCGTCGTTGTCGTCGTGTTTTCTTTCTGTAAGAACCTGGGGCCATAGGACCAGCCAGTCGGTAACTTTTTCCAAGTACAACTTTCTTATGTACAAAGCGTCCTGTCATTACTAGACCCACTGGTGACCACCCGCTGTGTAACACCCACTGCGCCCTTATATATCCACCGTTTTCCTGCTGCAGACGGGAAAGGTGTCTAACCAAGAAGTCAGAAATGTCATGCAGCAGTGCGCACCCCCTTCTGGTGTCACGCCGAACTAGTTTGGTTCGTGCCATGCACACACCGTCGTTGTCGTCGTGTTTTCTTTCTGTAAGAACCTGGGGCCATAGGACCAGCGAGTCGGTACCTTTTTTCCAGAAGAACTTTCTTAAGTACAAAGCGTCCTATCATTACTAGAACTGTTGCCGTCGTGTTTTGTTTCTGTAAGAACCTGGGGCCATAGGACCAGCCAGTCGGTAACTTTTTCCAAGTACAACTTTCTTATGTACAAAGCGTCCTGTCATTACTAGACCCACTGGTGACCACCCGCTGTGTAACACCCACTGCGCCCTTATATATCCACCGTTTTCCTGCTGCAGACGGGAAAGGTGTCTAACCAAGAAGTCAGAAATGTCATGCAGCAGTGCGCACCCCCTTCTGGTGTCACGCCGAACTAGTTTGGTTCGTGCCATGCACACACCGTCGTTGTCGTCGTGTTTTCTTTCTGTAAGAACCTGGGGCCATAGGACCAGCGAGTCGGTACCTTTTTTCCAGAAGAACTTTCTTAAGTACAAAGCGTCCTATCATTACTAGAACTGTTGCCGTCGTGTTTTGTTTCTGTAAGAACCTGGGGCCATAGGACCAGCCAGTCGGTAACTTTTTCCAAGTACAACTTTCTTATGTACAAAGCGTCCTGTCATTACTAGACCCACTGGTGACCACCCGCTGTGTAACACCCACTGCGCCCTTATATATCCACCGTTTTCCTGCTGCAGACGGGAAAGGTGTCTAACCAAGAAGTCAGAAATGTCATGCAGCAGTGCGCACCCCCTTCTGGTGTCACGCCGAACTAGTTTGGTTCGTGCCATGCACACACCGTCGTTGTCGTCGTGTTTTCTTTCTGTAAGAACCTGGGGCCATAGGACCAGCCAGTCGGTAACTTTTTCCAAGTACAACTTTCTTATGTACAAAGCGTCCTGTCATTACTAGACCCACTGGTGACCACCCGCTGTGTAACACCCACTGCGCCCTTATATATCCACCGTTTTCCTGCTGCAGACGGGAAAGGTGTCTAACCAAGAAGTCAGAAATGTCATGCAGCAGTGCGCACCCCCTTCTGGTGTCACGCCGAACTAGTTTGGTTCGTGCCATGCACACACCGTCGTTGTCGTCGTGTTTTCTTTCTGTAAGAACCTGGGGCCATAGGACCAGCGAGTCGGTACCTTTTTTCCAGAAGAACTTTCTTAAGTACAAAGCGTCCTATCATTACTAGAACTGTTGCCGTCGTGTTTTGTTTCTGTAAGAACCTGGGGCCATAGGACCAGCCAGTCGGTAACTTTTTCCAAGTACAACTTTCTAATGTACAAAGCGTCCTGTCATTACTAGACCCACTGGTGACCACCCGCTGTGTAACACCCACTGCGCCCATATATATCCACCGTTTTCCTGCTGCAGACGGGAAAGGTGTCTAACCAAGAAGTCAGAAATGTCATGCAGCAGTGCGCACCCCCTTCTGGTGTCACGCCGAACTACTTTGGTTCGTGCCATGCACACACCGTCGTTGTCGTCGTGTTTTGTTTCTGTAAGAACCTGGGGCCATAGGACCAGCCAGTCGGTAACTTTTTCCAAGTACAACTTTCTTATGTACAAAGCGTCCTGTCATTACTAGACCCACTGGTGACCACCCGCTGTGTAACACCCACTGCGCCCTTATATATCCACCGTTTTCCTGCTGCAGACGGGAAAGGTGTCTAACCAAGAAGTCAGAAATGTCATGCAGCAGTGCGCACCCCCTTCTGGTGTCACGCCGAACTAGTTTGGTTCGTGCCATGCACACACCGTCGTTGCCGTCGTGTTTTCTTTCTGTAAGAACCTGGGGCCATAGGACCAGCGAGTCGGTACCTTTTTTCCAGAAGAACTTTCTTAAGTACAAAGCGTCCTATCATTACTAGAACTGTTGCCGTCGTGTTTTGTTTCTGTAAGAACCTGGGGCCATAGGACCAGCCAGTCGGTAACTTTTTCCAAGTACAACTTTCTTATGTACAAAGCGTCCTGTCAGTACTAGACCCACTGGTGACCACCCGCTGTGTAACACCCACTGCGCCCTTATATATCCACCGTTTTCCTGCTGCAGACGGGAAAGGTGTCTAACCAAGAAGTCAGAAATGTCATGCAGCAGTGCGCACCCCCTTCTGGTGTCACGCCGAACTAGTTTGGTTCGTGCCATGCACACACCGTCGTTGTCGTCGTGTTTTCTTTCTGTAAGAACCTGGGGCCATAGGACCAGCCAGTCGGTAACTTTTTCCAAGTACAACTTTCTTATGTACAAAGCGTCCTGTCATTACTAGACCCACTGGTGACCACCCGCTGTGTAACACCCACTGCGCCCTTATATATCCACCGTTTTCCTGCTGCAGACGGGAAAGGTGTCTAACCAAGAAGTCAGAAATGTCATGCAGCAGTGCGCACCCCCTTCTGGTGTCACGCCGAACTACTTTGGTTCGTGCCATGCACACACCGTCGTTGTCGTCGTGTTTTCTTTCTGTAAGAACCTGGGGCCATAGGACCAGCCAGTCGGTAACTTTTTCCAAGTACAACTTTCTTATGTACAAAGCGTCCTGTCATTACTAGACCCACTGGTGACCACCCGCTGGGTAACACCCACTGCGCCCTTATATATCCACCGTTTTCCTGCTGCAGACGGGAAAGGTGTCTAACCAAGAAGTCAGAAATGTCATGCAGCAGTGCGCACCCCCTTCTGGTGTCACGCCGAACTACTTTGGTTCGTGCCATGCACACACCGTCGTTGTCGTCGTGTTTTCTTTCTGTAAGAACCTGGGGCCATAGGACCAGCCAGTCGGTAACTTTTTCCAAGTACAACTTTCTTATGTACAAAGCGTCCTGTCATTACTAGACCCACTGGTGACCACCCGCTGTGTAACACCCACTGCGCCCTTATATATCCACCGTTTTCCTGCTGCAGACGGGAAAGGTGTCTAACCAAGAAGTCAGAAATGTCATGCAGCAGTGCGCACCCCCCTTCTGGTGTCACGCCGAACTACTTTGGTTCGTGCCATGCACACACCGTCGTTGTCGTCGTGTTTTCTTTCTGTAAGAACCTGGGGCCATAGGACCAGCCAGTCGGTAACTTTTTCCAAGTACAACTTTCTTATGTACAAAGCGTCCTGTCATTACTAGACCCACTGGTGACCACCCGCTGTGTAACACCCACTGCGCCCTTATATATCCACCGTTTTCCTGCTGCAGACGGGAAAGGTGTCTAACCAAGAAGTCAGAAATGTCATGCAGCAGTGCGCACCCCCTTCTGGTGTCACGCCGAACTAGTTTGGTTCGTGCCATGCACACACCGTCGTTGTCGTCGTGTTTTCTTTCTGTAAGAACCTGGGGCCATAGGACCAGCGAGTCGGTACCTTTTTTCCAGAAGAACTTTCTTAAGTACAAAGCGTCCTATCATTACTAGAACTGTTGCCGTCGTGTTTTGTTTCTGTAAGAACCTGGGGCCATAGGACCAGCCAGTCGGTAACTTTTTCCAAGTACAACTTTCTTATGTACAAAGCGTCCTGTCATTACTAGACCCACTGGTGACCACCCGCTGTGTAACACCCACTGCGCCCTTATATATCCACCGTTTTCCTGCTGCAGACGGGAAAGGTGTCTAACCAAGAAGTCAGAAATGTCATGCAGCAGTGCGCACCCCCTTCTGGTGTCACGCCGAACTAGTTTGGTTCGTGCCATGCACACACCGTCGTTGTCGTCGTGTTTTCTTTCTGTAAGAACCTGGGGCCATAGGACCAGCGAGTCGGTACCTTTTTTCCAGAAGAACTTTCTTAAGTACAAAGCGTCCTATCATTACTAGAACTGTTGCCGTCGTGTTTTGTTTCTGTAAGAACCTGGGGCCATAGGACCAGCCAGTCGGTAACTTTTTCCAAGTACAACTTTCTTATGTACAAAGCGTCCTGTCATTACTAGACCCACTGGTGACCACCCGCTGTGTAACACCCACTGCGCCCTTATATATCCACCGTTTTCCTGCTGCAGACGGGAAAGGTGTCTAACCAAGAAGTCAGAAATGTCATGCAGCAGTGCGCACCCCCTTCTGGTGTCACGCCGAACTAGTTTGGTTCGTGCCATGCACACACCGTCGTTGTCGTCGTGTTTTCTTTCTGTAAGAACCTGGGGCCATAGGACCAGCCAGTCGGTAACTTTTTCCAAGTACAACTTTCTTATGTACAAAGCGTCCTGTCATTACTAGACCCACTGGTGACCACCCGCTGTGTAACACCCACTGCGCCCTTATATATCCACCGTTTTCCTGCTGCAGACGGGAAAGGTGTCTAACCAAGAAGTCAGAAATGTCATGCAGCAGTGCGCACCCCCTTCTGGTGTCACGCCGAACTAGTTTGGTTCGTGCCATGCACACACCGTCGTTGTCGTCGTGTTTTCTTTCTGTAAGAACCTGGGGCCATAGGACCAGCGAGTCGGTACCTTTTTTCCAGAAGAACTTTCTTAAGTACAAAGCGTCCTATCATTACTAGAACTGTTGCCGTCGTGTTTTGTTTCTGTAAGAACCTGGGGCCATAGGACCAGCCAGTCGGTAACTTTTTCCAAGTACAACTTTCTAATGTACAAAGCGTCCTGTCATTACTAGACCCACTGGTGACCACCCGCTGTGTAACACCCACTGCGCCCATATATATCCACCGTTTTCCTGCTGCAGACGGGAAAGGTGTCTAACCAAGAAGTCAGAAATGTCATGCAGCAGTGCGCACCCCCTTCTGGTGTCACGCCGAACTACTTTGGTTCGTGCCATGCACACACCGTCGTTGTCGTCGTGTTTTGTTTCTGTAAGAACCTGGGGCCATAGGACCAGCCAGTCGGTAACTTTTTCCAAGTACAACTTTCTTATGTACAAAGCGTCCTGTCATTACTAGACCCACTGGTGACCACCCGCTGTGTAACACCCACTGCGCCCTTATATATCCACCGTTTTCCTGCTGCAGACGGGAAAGGTGTCTAACCAAGAAGTCAGAAATGTCATGCAGCAGTGCGCACCCCCTTCTGGTGTCACGCCGAACTAGTTTGGTTCGTGCCATGCACACACCGTCGTTGCCGTCGTGTTTTCTTTCTGTAAGAACCTGGGGCCATAGGACCAGCGAGTCGGTACCTTTTTTCCAGAAGAACTTTCTTAAGTACAAAGCGTCCTATCATTACTAGAACTGTTGCCGTCGTGTTTTGTTTCTGTAAGAACCTGGGGCCATAGGACCAGCCAGTCGGTAACTTTTTCCAAGTACAACTTTCTTATGTACAAAGCGTCCTGTCATTACTAGACCCACTGGTGACCACCCGCTGTGTAACACCCACTGCGCCCTTATATATCCACCGTTTTCCTGCTGCAGACGGGAAAGGTGTCTAACCAAGAAGTCAGAAATGTCATGCAGCAGTGCGCACCCCCTTCTGGTGTCACGCCGAACTAGTTTGGTTCGTGCCATGCACACACCGTCGTTGTCGTCGTGTTTTCTTTCTGTAAGAACCTGGGGCCATAGGACCAGCCAGTCGGTAACTTTTTCCAAGTACAACTTTCTTATGTACAAAGCGTCCTGTCATTACTAGACCCACTGGTGACCACCCGCTGTGTAACACCCACTGCGCCCTTATATATCCACCGTTTTCCTGCTGCAGACGGGAAAGGTGTCTAACCAAGAAGTCAGAAATGTCATGCAGCAGTGCGCACCCCCTTCTGGTGTCACGCCGAACTACTTTGGTTCGTGCCATGCACACACCGTCGTTGTCGTCGTGTTTTCTTTCTGTAAGAACCTGGGGCCATAGGACCAGCCAGTCGGTAACTTTTTCCAAGTACAACTTTCTTATGTACAAAGCGTCCTGTCATTACTAGACCCACTGGTGACCACCCGCTGGGTAACACCCACTGCGCCCTTATATATCCACCGTTTTCCTGCTGCAGACGGGAAAGGTGTCTAACCAAGAAGTCAGAAATGTCATGCAGCAGTGCGCACCCCCTTCTGGTGTCACGCCGAACTACTTTGGTTCGTGCCATGCACACACCGTCGTTGTCGTCGTGTTTTCTTTCTGTAAGAACCTGGGGCCATAGGACCAGACAGTCGGTAACTTTTTCCAAGTACAACTTTCTTATGTACAAAGCGTCCTGTCATTACTAGACCCACTGGTGACCACCCGCTGTGTAACACCCACTGCGCCCTTATATATCCACCGTTTTCCTGCTGCAGACGGGAAAGGTGTCTAACCAAGAAGTCAGAAATGTCATGCAGCAGTGCGCACCCCCCTTCTGGTGTCACGCCGAACTACTTTGGTTCGTGCCATGCACACACCGTCGTTGTCGTCGTGTTTTCTTTCTGTAAGAACCTGGGGCCATAGGACCAGCCAGTCGGTAACTTTTTCCAAGTACAACTTTCTTATGTACAAAGCGTCCTGTCATTACTAGACCCACTGGTGACCACCCGCTGTGTAACACCCACTGCGCCCTTATATATCCACCGTTTTCCTGCTGCAGACGGGAAAGGTGTCTAACCAAGAAGTCAGAAATGTCATGCAGCAGTGCGCACCCCCTTCTGGTGTCACGCCGAACTAGTTTGGTTCGTGCCATGCACACACCGTCGTTGTCGTCGTGTTTTCTTTCTGTAAGAACCTGGGGCCATAGGACCAGCGAGTCGGTACCTTTTTTCCAGAAGAACTTTCTTAAGTACAAAGCGTCCTATCATTACTAGAACTGTTGCCGTCGTGTTTTGTTTCTGTAAGAACCTGGGGCCATAGGACCAGCCAGTCGGTAACTTTTTCCAAGTACAACTTTCTTATGTACAAAGCGTCCTGTCATTACTAGACCCACTGGTGACCACCCGCTGTGTAACACCCACTGCGCCCTTATATATCCACCGTTTTCCTGCTGCAGACGGGAAAGGTGTCTAACCAAGAAGTCAGAAATGTCATGCAGCAGTGCGCACCCCCTTCTGGTGTCACGCCGAACTAGTTTGGTTCGTGCCATGCACACACCGTCGTTGTCGTCGTGTTTTCTTTCTGTAAGAACCTGGGGCCATAGGACCAGCGAGTCGGTACCTTTTTTCCAGAAGAACTTTCTTAAGTACAAAGCGTCCTATCATTACTAGAACTGTTGCCGTCGTGTTTTGTTTCTGTAAGAACCTGGGGCCATAGGACCAGCCAGTCGGTAACTTTTTCCAAGTACAACTTTCTTATGTACAAAGCGTCCTGTCATTACTAGACCCACTGGTGACCACCCGCTGTGTAACACCCACTGCGCCCTTATATATCCACCGTTTTCCTGCTGCAGACGGGAAAGGTGTCTAACCAAGAAGTCAGAAATGTCATGCAGCAGTGCGCACCCCCTTCTGGTGTCACGCCGAACTAGTTTGGTTCGTGCCATGCACACACCGTCGTTGTCGTCGTGTTTTCTTTCTGTAAGAACCTGGGGCCATAGGACCAGCCAGTCGGTAACTTTTTCCAAGTACAACTTTCTTATGTACAAAGCGTCCTGTCATTACTAGACCCACTGGTGACCACCCGCTGTGTAACACCCACTGCGCCCTTATATATCCACCGTTTTCCTGCTGCAGACGGGAAAGGTGTCTAACCAAGAAGTCAGAAATGTCATGCAGCAGTGCGCACCCCCTTCTGGTGTCACGCCGAACTAGTTTGGTTCGTGCCATGCACACACCGTCGTTGTCGTCGTGTTTTCTTTCTGTAAGAACCTGGGGCCATAGGACCAGCGAGTCGGTACCTTTTTTCCAGAAGAACTTTCTTAAGTACAAAGCGTCCTATCATTACTAGAACTGTTGCCGTCGTGTTTTGTTTCTGTAAGAACCTGGGGCCATAGGACCAGCCAGTCGGTAACTTTTTCCAAGTACAACTTTCTTATGTACAAAGCGTCCTGTCATTACTAGACCCACTGGTGACCACCCGCTGTGTAACACCCACTGCGCCCTTATATATCCACCGTTTTCCTGCTGCAGACGGGAAAGGTGTCTAACCAAGAAGTCAGAAATGTCATGCAGCAGTGCGCACCCCCTTCTGGTGTCACGCCGAACTAGTTTGGTTCGTGCCATGCACACACCGTCGTTGTCGTCGTGTTTTCTTTCTGTAAGAACCTGGGGCCATAGGACCAGCGAGTCGGTACCTTTTTTCCAGAAGAACTTTCTTAAGTACAAAGCGTCCTATCATTACTAGAACTGTTGCCGTCGTGTTTTGTTTCTGTAAGAACCTGGGGCCATAGGACCAGCCAGTCGGTAACTTTTTCCAAGTACAACTTTCTTATGTACAAAGCGTCCTGTCATTACTAGACCCACTGGTGACCACCCGCTGTGTAACACCCACTGCGCCCTTATATATCCACCGTTTTCCTGCTGCAGACGGGAAAGGTGTCTAACCAAGAAGTCAGAAATGTCATGCAGCAGTGCGCACCCCCTTCTGGTGTCACGCCGAACTAGTTTGGTTCGTGCCATGCACACACCGTCGTTGTCGTCGTGTTTTGTTTCTGTAAGAACCTGGGGCCATAGGACCAGCCAGTCGGTAACTTTTTCCAAGTACAACTTTCTTATGTACAAAGCGTCCTGTCATTACTAGACCCACTGGTGACCACCCGCTGTGTAACACCCACTGCGCCCTTATATATCCACCGTTTTCCTGCTGCAGACGGGAAAGGTGTCTAACCAAGAAGTCAGAAATGTCATGCAGCAGTGCGCACCCCCTTCTGGTGTCACGCCGAACTAGTTTGGTTCGTGCCATGCACACACCGTCGTTGTCGTCGTGTTTTCTTTCTGTAAGAACCTGGGGCCATAGGACCAGCCAGTCGGTACCTTTTTTCCAGAAGAACTTTCTTAAGTACAAAGCGTCCTATCATTACTAGAACTGTTGCCGTCGTGTTTTGTTTCTGTAAGAACCTGGGGCCATAGGACCAGCCAGTCGGTAACTTTTTCCAAGTACAACTTTCTTATGTACAAAGCGTCCTGTCATTACTAGACCCACTGGTGACCACCCGCTGTGTAACACCCACTGCGCCCTTACATATCCACCGTTTTCCTGCTGCAGACGGGAAAGGTGTCTAACCAAGAAGTCAGAAATGTCATGCAGCAGTGCGCACCCCCTTCTGGTGTCACGCCGAACTAGTTTGGTTCGTGCCATGCACACACCGTCGTTGTCGTCGTGTTTTCTTTCTGTAAGAACCTGGGGCCATAGGACCAGCCAGTCGGTAACTTTTTCCAAGTACAACTTTCTTATGTACAAAGCGTCCTGTCATTACTAGACCCACTGGTGACCACCCGCTGTGTAACACCCACTGCGCCCTTATATATCCACCGTTTTCCTGCTGCAGACGGGAAAGGTGTCTAACCAAGAAGTCAGAAATGTCATGCAGCAGTGCGCACCCCCTTCTGGTGTCACGCCGAACTAGTTTGGTTCGTGCCATGCACACACCGTCGTTGTCGTCGTGTTTTCTTTCTGTAAGAACCTGGGGCCATAGGACCAGCGAGTCGGTACCTTTTTTCCAGAAGAACTTTCTTAAGTACAAAGCGTCCTATCATTACTAGAACTGTTGCCGTCGTGTTTTGTTTCTGTAAGAACCTGGGGCCATAGGACCAGCCAGTCGGTAACTTTTTCCAAGTACAACTTTCTTATGTACAAAGCGTCCTGTCATTACTAGACCCACTGGTGACCACCCGCTGTGTAACACCCACTGCGCCCTTATATATCCACCGTTTTCCTGCTGCAGACGGGAAAGGTGTCTAACCAAGAAGTCAGAAATGTCATGCAGCAGTGCGCACCCCCTTCTGGTGTCACGCCGAACTAGTTTGGTTCGTGCCATGCACACACCGTCGTTGTCGTCGTGTTTTCTTTCTGTAAGAACCTGGGGCCATAGGACCAGCCAGTCGGTAACTTTTTCCAAGTACAACTTTCTTATGTACAAAGCGTCCTGTCATTACTAGACCCACTGGTGACCACCCGCTGTGTAACACCCACTGCGCCCTTATATATCCACCGTTTTCCTGCTGCAGACGGGAAAGGTGTCTAACCAAGAAGTCAGAAATGTCATGCAGCAGTGCGCACCCCCTTCTGGTGTCACGCCGAACTAGTTTGGTTCGTGCCATGCACACACCGTCGTTGTCGTCGTGTTTTCTTTCTGTAAGAACCTGGGGCCATAGGACCAGCGAGTCGGTACCTTTTTTCCAGAAGAACTTTCTTAAGTACAAAGCGTCCTATCATTACTAGAACTGTTGCCGTCGTGTTTTGTTTCTGTAAGAACCTGGGGCCATAGGACCAGCCAGTCGGTAACTTTTTCCAAGTACAACTTTCTAATGTACAAAGCGTCCTGTCATTACTAGACCCACTGGTGACCACCCGCTGTGTAACACCCACTGCGCCCATATATATCCACCGTTTTCCTGCTGCAGACGGGAAAGGTGTCTAACCAAGAAGTCAGAAATGTCATGCAGCAGTGCGCACCCCCTTCTGGTGTCACGCCGAACTACTTTGGTTCGTGCCATGCACACACCGTCGTTGTCGTCGTGTTTTGTTTCTGTAAGAACCTGGGGCCATAGGACCAGCCAGTCGGTAACTTTTTCCAAGTACAACTTTCTTATGTACAAAGCGTCCTGTCATTACTAGACCCACTGGTGACCACCCGCTGTGTAACACCCACTGCGCCCTTATATATCCACCGTTTTCCTGCTGCAGACGGGAAAGGTGTCTAACCAAGAAGTCAGAAATGTCATGCAGCAGTGCGCACCCCCTTCTGGTGTCACGCCGAACTAGTTTGGTTCGTGCCATGCACACACCGTCGTTGCCGTCGTGTTTTCTTTCTGTAAGAACCTGGGGCCATAGGACCAGCGAGTCGGTACCTTTTTTCCAGAAGAACTTTCTTAAGTACAAAGCGTCCTATCATTACTAGAACTGTTGCCGTCGTGTTTTGTTTCTGTAAGAACCTGGGGCCATAGGACCAGCCAGTCGGTAACTTTTTCCAAGTACAACTTTCTTATGTACAAAGCGTCCTGTCATTACTAGACCCACTGGTGACCACCCGCTGTGTAACACCCACTGCGCCCTTATATATCCACCGTTTTCCTGCTGCAGACGGGAAAGGTGTCTAACCAAGAAGTCAGAAATGTCATGCAGCAGTGCGCACCCCCTTCTGGTGTCACGCCGAACTACTTTGGTTCGTGCCATGCACACACCGTCGTTGTCGTCGTGTTTTCTTTCTGTAAGAACCTGGGGCCATAGGACCAGCCAGTCGGTAACTTTTTCCAAGTACAACTTTCTTATGTACAAAGCGTCCTGTCATTACTAGACCCACTGGTGACCACCCGCTGGGTAACACCCACTGCGCCCTTATATATCCACCGTTTTCCTGCTGCAGACGGGAAAGGTGTCTAACCAAGAAGTCAGAAATGTCATGCAGCAGTGCGCACCCCCTTCTGGTGTCACGCCGAACTACTTTGGTTCGTGCCATGCACACACCGTCGTTGTCGTCGTGTTTTCTTTCTGTAAGAACCTGGGGCCATAGGACCAGACAGTCGGTAACTTTTTCCAATTACAACTTTCTTATGTACAAAGCGTCCTGTCATTACTAGACCCACTGGTGACCACCCGCTGTGTAACACCCACTGCGCCCTTATATATCCACCGTTTTCCTGCTGCAGACGGGAAAGGTGTCTAACCAAGAAGTCAGAAATGTCATGCAGCAGTGCGCACCCCCCTTCTGGTGTCACGCCGAACTACTTTGGTTCGTGCCATGCACACACCGTCGTTGTCGTCGTGTTTTCTTTCTGTAAGAACCTGGGGCCATAGGACCAGCCAGTCGGTAACTTTTTCCAAGTACAACTTTCTTATGTACAAAGCGTCCTGTCATTACTAGACCCACTGGTGACCACCCGCTGTGTAACACCCACTGCGCCCTTATATATCCACCGTTTTCCTGCTGCAGACGGGAAAGGTGTCTAACCAAGAAGTCAGAAATGTCATGCAGCAGTGCGCACCCCCTTCTGGTGTCACGCCGAACTAGTTTGGTTCGTGCCATGCACACACCGTCGTTGTCGTCGTGTTTTCTTTCTGTAAGAACCTGGGGCCATAGGACCAGCGAGTCGGTACCTTTTTTCCAGAAGAACTTTCTTAAGTACAAAGCGTCCTATCATTACTAGAACTGTTGCCGTCGTGTTTTGTTTCTGTAAGAACCTGGGGCCATAGGACCAGCCAGTCGGTAACTTTTTCCAAGTACAACTTTCTTATGTACAAAGCGTCCTGTCATTACTAGACCCACTGGTGACCACCCGCTGTGTAACACCCACTGCGCCCTTATATATCCACCGTTTTCCTGCTGCAGACGGGAAAGGTGTCTAACCAAGAAGTCAGAAATGTCATGCAGCAGTGCGCACCCCCTTCTGGTGTCACGCCGAACTAGTTTGGTTCGTGCCATGCACACACCGTCGTTGTCGTCGTGTTTTCTTTCTGTAAGAACCTGGGGCCATAGGACCAGCGAGTCGGTACCTTTTTTCCAGAAGAACTTTCTTAAGTACAAAGCGTCCTATCATTACTAGAACTGTTGCCGTCGTGTTTTGTTTCTGTAAGAACCTGGGGCCATAGGACCAGCCAGTCGGTAACTTTTTCCAAGTACAACTTTCTTATGTACAAAGCGTCCTGTCATTACTAGACCCACTGGTGACCACCCGCTGTGTAACACCCACTGCGCCCTTATATATCCACCGTTTTCCTGCTGCAGACGGGAAAGGTGTCTAACCAAGAAGTCAGAAATGTCATGCAGCAGTGCGCACCCCCTTCTGGTGTCACGCCGAACTAGTTTGGTTCGTGCCATGCACACACCGTCGTTGTCGTCGTGTTTTCTTTCTGTAAGAACCTGGGGCCATAGGACCAGCCAGTCGGTAACTTTTTCCAAGTACAACTTTCTTATGTACAAAGCGTCCTGTCATTACTAGACCCACTGGTGACCACCCGCTGTGTAACACCCACTGCGCCCTTATATATCCACCGTTTTCCTGCTGCAGACGGGAAAGGTGTCTAACCAAGAAGTCAGAAATGTCATGCAGCAGTGCGCACCCCCTTCTGGTGTCACGCCGAACTAGTTTGGTTCGTGCCATGCACACACCGTCGTTGTCGTCGTGTTTTCTTTCTGTAAGAACCTGGGGCCATAGGACCAGCGAGTCGGTAACTTTTTTCCAGAAGAACTTTCTTAAGTACAAAGCGTCCTATCATTACTAGAACTGTTGCCGTCGTGTTTTCTTTCTGTAAGAACCTGGGGCCATAGGACCAGCCAGTCGGTAACTTTTTCCAAGTACAACTTTCTTATGTACAAAGCGTCCTGTCATTACTAGACCCACTGGTGACCACCCGCTGTGTAACACCCACTGCGCCCTTATATATCCACCGTTTTCCTGCTGCAGACGGGAAAGGTGTCTAACCAAGAAGTCAGAAATGTCATGCAGCAGTGCGCACCCCCTTCTGGTGTCACGCCGAACTAGTTTGGTTCGTGCCATGCACACACCGTCGTTGTCGTCGTGTTTTCTTTCTGTAAGAACCTGGGGCCATAGGACCAGCGAGTCGGTACCTTTTTTCCAGAAGAACTTTCTTAAGTACAAAGCGTCCTATCATTACTAGAACTGTTGCCGTCGTGTTTTGTTTCTGTAAGAACCTGGGGCCATAGGACCAGCCAGTCGGTAACTTTTTCCAAGTACAACTTTCTT
Organism: Lepidonotus clava; assembly: GCA_936440205.1. Taxonomy (NCBI): domain Eukaryota; kingdom Metazoa; phylum Annelida; class Polychaeta; order Phyllodocida; family Polynoidae; genus Lepidonotus; species Lepidonotus clava. The sequence goes on from OW387138.1 coordinate 6,151,965, forward strand.
ATGTACAAAGCGTCCTGTCATTACTACCCAGGTAACAAAGGCACGTGTTAGGGACGGCTGTAGCTCGGGATCCAGGGTGCCATACACGTGTCCTGAACACGAGTAATACTCGGGATTCTGTGGACCACATTTCTGGTGTTTCCAACGAGTTTGTAATACGAGTTTTTGACACGAGTTTTCACATGTTAAACTCGTGTTTCTATCTCTTTTTAGATAAAATAACCTTGTTGGAATTGAACTGGGGACCTCTCACACACATTGCAGGCACTTTACCGCTGAGCTATTGCAGAATTTGATAATGGAAGGGGTAGAATAGTTGTATTTGAATTCTGAATGGCATAGGTATCTATAGGAAATATAGCAGTGGCACATTTAAAAGATTCATTGTATCCAAATTTATTATTTCAAACAGTAAATTGAAGTACTTTGATCCTAAAGATCTTAAAGAAGTCTATTACACCAGTTAACACGAGATTGACATGGCTAACGCTAGTGCAAACTCAGGGTTTTCTCATGTTTATGAAATAGACTTACTCATGATAATTACAGTAAAACTCATGTAAGACTGATGTAAAATACATGTTTTACTCTGACTTTACACGTGCCTATATAACTGTGGGGTTTCAGAGATAATACACAGGGTTTTACACAACACCAGTATTACATCAAAATGACACGTGTCAAAACTAGTGTGATCCTCATGGTTTACATGGAGAGTAAACTTACACCAGAAAGTCATAAGAATTACACCAAACGTAAAAATATTAATACATCCTTGATAACACGATATTGGAAGTACCATTATGGAAATGACTGTTTAATATAAAAAAATGGTATTGTAAAGAAGGAAATTTTCCTGGTGCATAACTATGTGAAAAGTATTGGTAAAACTTGGTCAATTGCTAACAATACTCAGAGATTCCAATAACACCAGTATTACATCAATTTAACACGTGTCAAACTGAGGAAAACACGTGTCTTGTTTACTGGGTAGACCCACTGGTGACCACCCGCTGTGTAACACCCACTGCGCCCTTATATATCCACCGTTTTCCTGCTGCAGACGGGAAAGGTGTCTAACCAAGAAGTCAGAAATGTCATGCAGCAGTGCGCACCCCCTTCTGGTGTCACGCCGAACTAGTTTGGTTCGTGCCATGCACACACCGTCGTTGTCGTCGTGTTTTCTTTCTGTAAGAACCTGGGGCCATAGGACCAGCGAGTCGGTACCTTTTTTCCAGAAGAACTTTCTTAAGTACAAAGCGTCCTATCATTACTAGAACTGTTGCCGTCGTGTTTTGTTTCTGTAAGAACCTGGGGCCATAGGACCAGCCAGTCGGTAACTTTTTCCAAGTACAACTTTCTTATGTACAAAGCGTCCTGTCATTACTAGACCCACTGGTGACCACCCGCTGTGTAACACCCACTGCGCCCTTATATATCCACCGTTTTCCTGCTGCAGACGGGAAAGGTGTCTAACCAAGAAGTCAGAAATGTCATGCAGCAGTGCGCACCCCCTTCTGGTGTCACGCCGAACTAGTTTGGTTCGTGCCATGCACACACCGTCGTTGTCGTCGTGTTTTCTTTCTGTAAGAACCTGGGGCCATAGGACCAGCCAGTCGGTAACTTTTTCCAAGTACAACTTTCTTATGTACAAAGCGTCCTGTCATTACTAGACCCACTGGTGACCACCCGCTGTGTAACACCCACTGCGCCCTTATATATCCACCGTTTTCCTGCTGCAGACGGGAAAGGTGTCTAACCAAGAAGTCAGAAATGTCATGCAGCAGTGCGCACCCCCTTCTGGTGTCACGCCGAACTAGTTTGGTTCGTGCCATGCACACACCGTCGTTGTCGTCGTGTTTTCTTTCTGTAAGAACCTGGGGCCATAGGACCAGCGAGTCGGTACCTTTTTTCCAGAAGAACTTTCTTAAGTACAAAGCGTCCTATCATTACTAGAACTGTTGCCGTCGTGTTTTGTTTCTGTAAGAACCTGGGGCCATAGGACCAGCCAGTCGGTAACTTTTTACAAGTACAACTTTCTAATGTACAAAGCGTCCTGTCATTACTAGACCCACTGGTGACCACCCGCTGTGTAACACCCACTGCGCCCATATATATCCACCGTTTTCCTGCTGCAGACGGGAAAGGTGTCTAACCAAGAAGTCAGAAATGTCATGCAGCAGTGCGCACCCCCTTCTGGTGTCACGCCGAACTACTTTGGTTCGTGCCATGCACACACCGTCGTTGTCGTCGTGTTTTGTTTCTGTAAGAACCTGGGGCCATAGGACCAGCCAGTCGGTAACTTTTTCCAAGTACAACTTTCTTATGTACAAAGCGTCCTGTCATTACTAGACCCACTGGTGACCACCCGCTGTGTAACACCCACTGCGCCCTTATATATCCACCGTTTTCCTGCTGCAGACGGGAAAGGTGTCTAACCAAGAAGTCAGAAATGTCATGCAGCAGTGCGCACCCCCTTCTGGTGTCACGCCGAACTAGTTTGGTTCGTGCCATGCACACACCGTCGTTGCCGTCGTGTTTTCTTTCTGTAAGAACCTGGGGCCATAGGACCAGCGAGTCGGTACCTTTTTTCCAGAAGAACTTTCTTAAGTACAAAGCGTCCTATCATTACTAGAACTGTTGCCGTCGTGTTTTGTTTCTGTAAGAACCTGGGGCCATAGGACCAGCCAGTCGGTAACTTTTTCCAAGTACAACTTTCTTATGTACAAAGCGTCCTGTCATTACTAGACCCACTGGTGACCACCCGCTGTGTAACACCCACTGCGCCCTTATATATCCACCGTTTTCCTGCTGCAGACGGGAAAGGTGTCTAACCAAGAAGTCAGAAATGTCATGCAGCAGTGCGCACCCCCTTCTGGTGTCACGCCGAACTAGTTTGGTTCGTGCCATGCACACACCGTCGTTGTCGTCGTGTTTTCTTTCTGTAAGAACCTGGGGCCATAGGACCAGCCAGTCGGTAACTTTTTCCAAGTACAACTTTCTTATGTACAAAGCGTCCTGTCATTACTAGACCCACTGGTGACCACCCGCTGTGTAACACCCACTGCGCCCTTATATATCCACCGTTTTCCTGCTGCAGACGGGAAAGGTGTCTAACCAAGAAGTCAGAAATGTCATGCAGCAGTGCGCACCCCCTTCTGGTGTCACGCCGAACTAGTTTGGTTCGTGCCATGCACACACCGTCGTTGTCGTCGTGTTTTCTTTCTGTAAGAACCTGGGGCCATAGGACCAGCGAGTCGGTACCTTTTTTCCAGAAGAACTTTCTTAAGTACAAAGCGTCCTATCATTACTAGAACTGTTGCCGTCGTGTTTTGTTTCTGTAAGAACCTGGGGCCATAGGACCAGCCAGTCGGTAACTTTTTCCAAGTACAACTTTCTTATGTACAAAGCGTCCTGTCATTACTAGACCCACTGGTGACCACCCGCTGTGTAACACCCACTGCGCCCTTATATATCCACCGTTTTCCTGCTGCAGACGGGAAAGGTGTCTAACCAAGAAGTCAGAAATGTCATGCAGCAGTGCGCACCCCCTTCTGGTGTCACGCCGAACTAGTTTGGTTCGTGCCATGCACACACCGTCGTTGTCGTCGTGTTTTCTTTCTGTAAGAACCTGGGGCCATAGGACCAGCGAGTCGGTACCTTTTTTCCAGAAGAACTTTCTTAAGTACAAAGCGTCCTATCATTACTAGAACTGTTGCCGTCGTGTTTTGTTTCTGTAAGAACCTGGGGCCATAGGACCAGCCAGTCGGTAACTTTTTCCAAGTACAACTTTCTTATGTACAAAGCGTCCTGTCATTACTAGACCCACTGGTGACCACCCGCTGTGTAACACCCACTGCGCCCTTATATATCCACCGTTTTCCTGCTGCAGACGGGAAAGGTGTCTAACCAAGAAGTCAGAAATGTCATGCAGCAGTGCGCACCCCCTTCTGGTGTCACGCCGAACTACTTTGGTTCGTGCCATGCACACACCGTCGTTGTCGTCGTGTTTTCTTTCTGTAAGAACCTGGGGCCATAGGACCAGCCAGTCGGTAACTTTTTCCAAGTACAACTTTCTTATGTACAAAGCGTCCTGTCATTACTAGACCCACTGGTGACCACCCGCTGTGTAACACCCACTGCGCCCTTATATATCCACCGTTTTCCTGCTGCAGACGGGAAAGGTGTCTAACCAAGAAGTCAGAAATGTCATGCAGCAGTGCGCACCCCCTTCTGGTGTCACGCCGAACTAGTTTGGTTCGTGCCATGCACACACCGTCGTTGTCGTCGTGTTTTCTTTCTGTAAGAACCTGGGGCCATAGGACCAGCGAGTCGGTACCTTTTTTCCAGAAGAACTTTCTTAAGTACAAAGCGTCCTATCATTACTAGAACTGTTGCCGTCGTGTTTTGTTTCTGTAAGAACCTGGGGCCATAGGACCAGCCAGTCGGTAACTTTTTCCAAGTACAACTTTCTTATGTACAAAGCGTCCTGTCATTACTAGACCCACTGGTGACCACCCGCTGTGTAACACCCACTGCGCCCTTATATATCCACCGTTTTCCTGCTGCAGACGGGAAAGGTGTCTAACCAAGAAGTCAGAAATGTCATGCAGCAGTGCGCACCCCCTTCTGGTGTCACGCCGAACTAGTTTGGTTCGTGCCATGCACACACTGTCGTTGTCGTCGTGTTTTCTTTCTGTAAGAACCTGGGGCCATAGGACCAGCCAGTCGGTACCTTTTTTCCAGAAGAACTTTCTTAAGTACAAAGCGTCCTATCATTACTAGAACTGTTGCCGTCGTGTTTTGTTTCTGTAAGAACCTGGGGCCATAGGACCAGCCAGTCGGTAACTTTTTCCAAGTACAACTTTCTTATGTACAAAGCGTCCTGTCATTACTAGACCCACTGGTGACCACCCACTGTGTAACACCAACTGCGCCCTTATATATCCACCGTTTTCCTGCTGCAGACGGGAAAGGTGTCTAACCAAGAAGTCAGAAATGTCATGCAGCAGTGCGCACCCCCTTCTGGTGTCACGCCGAACTACTTTGGTTCGTGCCATGCACACACCGTCGTTGTCGTCGTGTTTTCTTTCTGTAAGAACCTGGGGCCATAGGACCAGCCAGTCGGTAACTTTTTCCAAGTACAACTTTCTTATGTACAAAGCGTCCTGTCATTACTAGACCCACTGGTGACCACCCGCTGTGTAACACCCACTGCGCCCTCATATATCCACCGTTTTCCTGCTGCAGACGGGAAAGGTGTCTAACCAAGAAGTCAGAAATGTCATGCAGCAGTGCGCACCCCCTTCTGGTGTCACGCCGAACTAGTTTGGTTCGTGCCATGCACACACCTCCGTTGTCGTCGTGTTTTCTTTCTGTAAGAACCTGGGGCCATAGGACCAGCGAGTCGGTACCTTTTTTCCAGAAGAACTTTCTTAAGTACAAAGCGTCCTATCATTACTAGAACTGTTGCCGTCGTGTTTTGTTTCTGTAAGAACCTGGGGCCATAGGACCAGCCAGTCGGTAACTTTTTCCAAGTACAACTTTCTTATGTACAAAGCGTCCTGTCATTACTAGACCCACTGGTGACCACCCGCTGTGTAACACCCACTGCGCCCTTATATATCCACCGTTTTCCTGCTGCAGACGGGAAAGGTGTCTAACCAAGAAGTCAGAAATGTCATGCAGCAGTGCGCACCCCCTTCTGGTGTCACGCCGAACTAGTTTGGTTCGTGCCATGCACACACCGTCGTTGTCGTCGTGTTTTCTTTCTGTAAGAACCTGGGGCCATAGGACCAGCGAGTCGGTACCTTTTTTCCAGAAGAACTTTCTTAAGTACAAAGCGTCCTATCATTACTAGAACTGTTGCCGTCGTGTTTTGTTTCTGTAAGAACCTGGGGCCATAGGACCAGCCAGTCGGTAACTTTTTCCAAGTACAACTTTCTAATGTACAAAGCGTCCTGTCATTACTAGACCCACTGGTGACCACCCGCTGTGTAACACCCACTGCACCCATATATATCCACCGTTTTCCTGCTGCAGACGGGAAAGGTGTCTAACCAAGAAGTCAGAAATGTCATGCAGCAGTGCGCACCCCCTTCTGGTGTCACGCCGAACTACTTTGGTTCGTGCCATGCACACACCGTCGTTGTCGTCGTGTTTTGTTTCTGTAAGAACCTGGGGCCATAGGACCAGCCAGTCGGTAACTTTTTCCAAGTACAACTTTCTTATGTACAAAGCGTCCTGTCATTACTAGACCCACTGGTGACCACCCGCCGTGTAACACCCACTGCGCCCTTATATATCCACCGTTTTCCTGCTGCAGACGGGAAAGGTGTCTAACCAAGAAGTCAGAAATGTCATGCAGCAGTGCGCACCCCCTTCTGGTGTCACGCCGAACTAGTTTGGTTCGTGCCATGCACACACCGTCGTTGCCGTCGTGTTTTCTTTCTGTAAGAACCTGGGGCCATAGGACCAGCGAGTCGGTACCTTTTTTCCAGAAGAACTTTCTTAAGTACAAAGCGTCCTATCATTACTAGAACTGTTGCCGTCGTGTTTTGTTTCTGTAAGAACCTGGGGCCATAGGACCAGCCAGTCGGTAACTTTTTCCAAGTACAACTTTCTTATGTACAAAGCGTCCTGTCATTACTAGACCCACTGGTGACCACCCGCTGTGTAACACCCACTGCGCCCTTATATATCCACCGTTTTCCTGCTGCAGACGGGAAAGGTGTCTAACCAAGAAGTCAGAAATGTCATGCAGCAGTGCGCACCCCCTTCTGGTGTCACGCCGAACTAGTTTGGTTCGTGCCATGCACACACCGTCGTTGTCGTCGTGTTTTCTTTCTGTAAGAACCTGGGGCCATAGGACCAGCCAGTCGGTAACTTTTTCCAAGTACAACTTTCTTATGTACAAAGCGTCCTGTCATTACTAGACCCACTGGTGACCACCCGCTGTGTAACACCCACTGCGCCCTTATATATCCACCGTTTTCCTGCTGCAGACGGGAAAGGTGTCTAACCAAGAAGTCAGAAATGTCATGCAGCAGTGCGCACCCCCTTCTGGTGTCACGCCGAACTACTTTGGTTCGTGCCATGCACACACCGTCGTTGTCGTCGTGTTTTCTTTCTGTAAGAACCTGGGGCCATAGGACCAGCCAGTCGGTAACTTTTTCCAAGTACAACTTTCTTATGTACAAAGCGTCCTGTCATTACTAGACCCACTGGTGACCACCCGCTGGGTAACACCCACTGCGCCCTTATATATCCACCGTTTTCCTGCTGCAGACGGGAAAGGTGTCTAACCAAGAAGTCAGAAATGTCATGCAGCAGTGCGCACCCCCTTCTGGTGTCACGCCGAACTACTTTGGTTCGTGCCATGCACACACCGTCGTTGTCGTCGTGTTTTCTTTCTGTAAGAACCTGGGGCCATAGGACCAGACAGTCGGTAACTTTTTCCAAGTACAACTTTCTTATGTACAAAGCGTCCTGTCATTACTAGACCCACTGGTGACCACCCGCTGTGTAACACCCACTGCGCCCTTATATATCCACCGTTTTCCTGCTGCAGACGGGAAAGGTGTCTAACCAAGAAGTCAGAAATGTCATGCAGCAGTGCGCACCCCCCTTCTGGTGTCACGCCGAACTACTTTGGTTCGTGCCATGCACACACCGTCGTTGTCGTCGTGTTTTCTTTCTGTAAGAACCTGGGGCCATAGGACCAGCCAGTCGGTAACTTTTTCCAAGTACAACTTTCTTATGTACAAAGCGTCCTGTCATTACTAGACCCACTGGTGACCACCCGCTGTGTAACACCCACTGCGCCCTTATATATCCACCGTTTTCCTGCTGCAGACGGGAAAGGTGTCTAACCAAGAAGTCAGAAATGTCATGCAGCAGTGCGCACCCCCTTCTGGTGTCACGCCGAACTAGTTTGGTTCGTGCCATGCACACACCGTCGTTGTCGTCGTGTTTTCTTTCTGTAAGAACCTGGGGCCATAGGACCAGCGAGTCGGTACCTTTTTTCCAGAAGAACTTTCTTAAGTACAAAGCGTCCTATCATTACTAGAACTGTTGCCGTCGTGTTTTGTTTCTGTAAGAACCTGGGGCCATAGGACCAGCCAGTCGGTAACTTTTTCCAAGTACAACTTTCTTATGTACAAAGCGTCCTGTCATTACTAGACCCACTGGTGACCACCCGCTGTGTAACACCCACTGCGCCCTTATATATCCACCGTTTTCCTGCTGCAGACGGGAAAGGTGTCTAACCAAGAAGTCAGAAATGTCATGCAGCAGTGCGCACCCCCTTCTGGTGTCACGCCGAACTAGTTTGGTTCGTGCCATGCACACACCGTCGTTGTCGTCGTGTTTTCTTTCTGTAAGAACCTGGGGCCATAGGACCAGCGAGTCGGTACCTTTTTTCCAGAAGAACTTTCTTAAGTACAAAGCGTCCTATCATTACTAGAACTGTTGCCGTCGTGTTTTGTTTCTGTAAGAACCTGGGGCCATAGGACCAGCCAGTCGGTAACTTTTTCCAAGTACAACTTTCTTATGTACAAAGCGTCCTGTCATTACTAGACCCACTGGTGACCACCCGCTGTGTAACACCCACTGCGCCCTTATATATCCACCGTTTTCCTGCTGCAGACGGGAAAGGTGTCTAACCAAGAAGTCAGAAATGTCATGCAGCAGTGCGCACCCCCTTCTGGTGTCACGCCGAACTAGTTTGGTTCGTGCCATGCACACACCGTCGTTGTCGTCGTGTTTTCTTTCTGTAAGAACCTGGGGCCATAGGACCAGCCAGTCGGTAACTTTTTCCAAGTACAACTTTCTTATGTACAAAGCGTCCTGTCATTACTAGACCCACTGGTGACCACCCGCTGTGTAACACCCACTGCGCCCTTATATATCCACCGTTTTCCTGCTGCAGACGGGAAAGGTGTCTAACCAAGAAGTCAGAAATGTCATGCAGCAGTGCGCACCCCCTTCTGGTGTCACGCCGAACTAGTTTGGTTCGTGCCATGCACACACCGTCGTTGTCGTCGTGTTTTCTTTCTGTAAGAACCTGGGGCCATAGGACCAGCGAGTCGGTACCTTTTTTCCAGAAGAACTTTCTTAAGTACAAAGCGTCCTATCATTACTAGAACTGTTGCCGTCGTGTTTTGTTTCTGTAAGAACCTGGGGCCATAGGACCAGCCAGTCGGTAACTTTTTCCAAGTACAACTTTCTTATGTACAAAGCGTCCTGTCATTACTAGACCCACTGGTGACCACCCGCTGTGTAACACCCACTGCGCCCTTATATATCCACCGTTTTCCTGCTGCAGACGGGAAAGGTGTCTAACCAAGAAGTCAGAAATGTCATGCAGCAGTGCGCACCCCCTTCTGGTGTCACGCCGAACTAGTTTGGTTCGTGCCATGCACACACCGTCGTTGTCGTCGTGTTTTCTTTCTGTAAGAACCTGGGGCCATAGGACCAGCCAGTCGGTAACTTTTTCCAAGTACAACTTTCTTATGTACAAAGCGTCCTGTCATTACTAGACCCACTGGTGACCACCCGCTGTGTAACACCCACTGCGCCCTTATATATCCACCGTTTTCCTGCTGCAGACGGGAAAGGTGTCTAACCAAGAAGTCAGAAATGTCATGCAGCAGTGCGCACCCCCTTCTGGTGTCACGCCGAACTAGTTTGGTTCGTGCCATGCACACACCGTCGTTGTCGTCGTGTTTTCTTTCTGTAAGAACCTGGGGCCATAGGACCAGCGAGTCGGTACCTTTTTTCCAGAAGAACTTTCTTAAGTACAAAGCGTCCTATCATTACTAGAACTGTTGCCGTCGTGTTTTGTTTCTGTAAGAACCTGGGGCCATAGGACCAGCCAGTCGGTAACTTTTTCCAAGTACAACTTTCTTATGTACAAAGCGTCCTGTCATTACTAGACCCACTGGTGACCACCCGCTGTGTAACACCCACTGCGCCCTTATATATCCACCGTTTTCCTGCTGCAGACGGGAAAGGTGTCTAACCAAGAAGTCAGAAATGTCATGCAGCAGTGCGCACCCCCTTCTGGTGTCACGCCGAACTAGTTTGGTTCGTGCCATGCACACACCGTCGTTGTCGTCGTGTTTTCTTTCTGTAAGAACCTGGGGCCATAGGACCAGCGAGTCGGTACCTTTTTTCCAGAAGAACTTTCTTAAGTACAAAGCGTCCTATCATTACTAGAACTGTTGCCGTCGTGTTTTGTTTCTGTAAGAACCTGGGGCCATAGGACCAGCCAGTCGGTAACTTTTTCCAAGTACAACTTTCTTATGTACAAAGCGTCCTGTCATTACTAGACCCACTGGTGACCACCCGCTGTGTAACACCCACTGCGCCCTTATATATCCACCGTTTTCCTGCTGCAGACGGGAAAGGTGTCTAACCAAGAAGTCAGAAATGTCATGCAGCAGTGCGCACCCCCTTCTGGTGTCACGCCGAACTAGTTTGGTTCGTGCCATGCACACACCGTCGTTGTCGTCGTGTTTTGTTTCTGTAAGAACCTGGGGCCATAGGACCAGCCAGTCGGTAACTTTTTCCAAGTACAACTTTCTTATGTACAAAGCGTCCTGTCATTACTAGACCCACTGGTGACCACCCGCTGTGTAACACCCACTGCGCCCTTATATATCCACCGTTTTCCTGCTGCAGACGGGAAAGGTGTCTAACCAAGAAGTCAGAAATGTCATGCAGCAGTGCGCACCCCCTTCTGGTGTCACGCCGAACTAGTTTGGTTCGTGCCATGCACACACCGTCGTTGTCGTCGTGTTTTCTTTCTGTAAGAACCTGGGGCCATAGGACCAGCCAGTCGGTACCTTTTTTCCAGAAGAACTTTCTTAAGTACAAAGCGTCCTATCATTACTAGAACTGTTGCCGTCGTGTTTTGTTTCTGTAAGAACCTGGGGCCATAGGACCAGCCAGTCGGTAACTTTTTCCAAGTACAACTTTCTTATGTACAAAGCGTCCTGTCATTACTAGACCCACTGGTGACCACCCGCTGTGTAACACCCACTGCGCCCTTACATATCCACCGTTTTCCTGCTGCAGACGGGAAAGGTGTCTAACCAAGAAGTCAGAAATGTCATGCAGCAGTGCGCACCCCCTTCTGGTGTCACGCCGAACTAGTTTGGTTCGTGCCATGCACACACCGTCGTTGTCGTCGTGTTTTCTTTCTGTAAGAACCTGGGGCCATAGGACCAGCCAGTCGGTAACTTTTTCCAAGTACAACTTTCTTATGTACAAAGCGTCCTGTCATTACTAGACCCACTGGTGACCACCCGCTGTGTAACACCCACTGCGCCCTTATATATCCACCGTTTTCCTGCTGCAGACGGGAAAGGTGTCTAACCAAGAAGTCAGAAATGTCATGCAGCAGTGCGCACCCCCTTCTGGTGTCACGCCGAACTAGTTTGGTTCGTGCCATGCACACACCGTCGTTGTCGTCGTGTTTTCTTTCTGTAAGAACCTGGGGCCATAGGACCAGCGAGTCGGTACCTTTTTTCCAGAAGAACTTTCTTAAGTACAAAGCGTCCTATCATTACTAGAACTGTTGCCGTCGTGTTTTGTTTCTGTAAGAACCTGGGGCCATAGGACCAGCCAGTCGGTAACTTTTTCCAAGTACAACTTTCTTATGTACAAAGCGTCCTGTCATTACTAGACCCACTGGTGACCACCCGCTGTGTAACACCCACTGCGCCCTTATATATCCACCGTTTTCCTGCTGCAGACGGGAAAGGTGTCTAACCAAGAAGTCAGAAATGTCATGCAGCAGTGCGCACCCCCTTCTGGTGTCACGCCGAACTAGTTTGGTTCGTGCCATGCACACACCGTCGTTGTCGTCGTGTTTTCTTTCTGTAAGAACCTGGGGCCATAGGACCAGCCAGTCGGTAACTTTTTCCAAGTACAACTTTCTTATGTACAAAGCGTCCTGTCATTACTAGACCCACTGGTGACCACCCGCTGTGTAACACCCACTGCGCCCTTATATATCCACCGTTTTCCTGCTGCAGACGGGAAAGGTGTCTAACCAAGAAGTCAGAAATGTCATGCAGCAGTGCGCACCCCCTTCTGGTGTCACGCCGAACTAGTTTGGTTCGTGCCATGCACACACCGTCGTTGTCGTCGTGTTTTCTTTCTGTAAGAACCTGGGGCCATAGGACCAGCGAGTCGGTACCTTTTTTCCAGAAGAACTTTCTTAAGTACAAAGCGTCCTATCATTACTAGAACTGTTGCCGTCGTGTTTTGTTTCTGTAAGAACCTGGGGCCATAGGACCAGCCAGTCGGTAACTTTTTCCAAGTACAACTTTCTAATGTACAAAGCGTCCTGTCATTACTAGACCCACTGGTGACCACCCGCTGTGTAACACCCACTGCGCCCATATATATCCACCGTTTTCCTGCTGCAGACGGGAAAGGTGTCTAACCAAGAAGTCAGAAATGTCATGCAGCAGTGCGCACCCCCTTCTGGTGTCACGCCGAACTACTTTGGTTCGTGCCATGCACACACCGTCGTTGTCGTCGTGTTTTGTTTCTGTAAGAACCTGGGGCCATAGGACCAGCCAGTCGGTAACTTTTTCCAAGTACAACTTTCTTATGTACAAAGCGTCCTGTCATTACTAGACCCACTGGTGACCACCCGCTGTGTAACACCCACTGCGCCCTTATATATCCACCGTTTTCCTGCTGCAGACGGGAAAGGTGTCTAACCAAGAAGTCAGAAATGTCATGCAGCAGTGCGCACCCCCTTCTGGTGTCACGCCGAACTAGTTTGGTTCGTGCCATGCACACACCGTCGTTGCCGTCGTGTTTTCTTTCTGTAAGAACCTGGGGCCATAGGACCAGCGAGTCGGTACCTTTTTTCCAGAAGAACTTTCTTAAGTACAAAGCGTCCTATCATTACTAGAACTGTTGCCGTCGTGTTTTGTTTCTGTAAGAACCTGGGGCCATAGGACCAGCCAGTCGGTAACTTTTTCCAAGTACAACTTTCTTATGTACAAAGCGTCCTGTCATTACTAGACCCACTGGTGACCACCCGCTGTGTAACACCCACTGCGCCCTTATATATCCACCGTTTTCCTGCTGCAGACGGGAAAGGTGTCTAACCAAGAAGTCAGAAATGTCATGCAGCAGTGCGCACCCCCTTCTGGTGTCACGCCGAACTAGTTTGGTTCGTGCCATGCACACACCGTCGTTGTCGTCGTGTTTTCTTTCTGTAAGAACCTGGGGCCATAGGACCAGCCAGTCGGTAACTTTTTCCAAGTACAACTTTCTTATGTACAAAGCGTCCTGTCATTACTAGACCCACTGGTGACCACCCGCTGTGTAACACCCACTGCGCCCTTATATATCCACCGTTTTCCTGCTGCAGACGGGAAAGGTGTCTAACCAAGAAGTCAGAAATGTCATGCAGCAGTGCGCACCCCCTTCTGGTGTCACGCCGAACTAGTTTGGTTCGTGCCATGCACACACCGTCGTTGTCGTCGTGTTTTCTTTCTGTAAGAACCTGGGGCCATAGGACCAGCGAGTCGGTACCTTTTTTCCAGAAGAACTTTCTTAAGTACAAAGCGTCCTATCATTACTAGAACTGTTGCCGTCGTGTTTTGTTTCTGTAAGAACCTGGGGCCATAGGACCAGCCAGTCGGTAACTTTTTCCAAGTACAACTTTCTTATGTACAAAGCGTCCTGTCATTACTAGACCCACTGGTGACCACCCGCTGTGTAACACCCACTGCGCCCTTATATATCCACCGTTTTCCTGCTGCAGACGGGAAAGGTGTCTAACCAAGAAGTCAGAAATGTCATGCAGCAGTGCGCACCCCCTTCTGGTGTCACGCCGAACTAGTTTGGTTCGTGCCATGCACACACCGTCGTTGTCGTCGTGTTTTCTTTCTGTAAGAACCTGGGGCCATAGGACCAGCGAGTCGGTACCTTTTTTCCAGAAGAACTTTCTTAAGTACAAAGCGTCCTATCATTACTAGAACTGTTGCCGTCGTGTTTTGTTTCTGTAAGAACCTGGGGCCATAGGACCAGCCAGTCGGTAACTTTTTCCAAGTACAACTTTCTTATGTACAAAGCGTCCTGTCATTACTAGACCCACTGGTGACCACCCGCTGTGTAACACCCACTGCGCCCTTATATATCCACCGTTTTCCTGCTGCAGACGGGAAAGGTGTCTAACCAAGAAGTCAGAAATGTCATGCAGCAGTGCGCACCCCCTTCTGGTGTCACGCCGAACTAGTTTGGTTCGTGCCATGCACACACCGTCGTTGTCGTCGTGTTTTCTTTCTGTAAGAACCTGGGGCCATAGGACCAGCCAGTCGGTAACTTTTTCCAAGTACAACTTTCTTATGTACAAAGCGTCCTGTCATTACTAGACCCACTGGTGACCACCCGCTGTGTAACACCCACTGCGCCCTTATATATCCACCGTTTTCCTGCTGCAGACGGGAAAGGTGTCTAACCAAGAAGTCAGAAATGTCATGCAGCAGTGCGCACCCCCTTCTGGTGTCACGCCGAACTAGTTTGGTTCGTGCCATGCACACACCGTCGTTGTCGTCGTGTTTTCTTTCTGTAAGAACCTGGGGCCATAGGACCAGCGAGTCGGTACCTTTTTTCCAGAAGAACTTTCTTAAGTACAAAGCGTCCTATCATTACTAGAACTGTTGCCGTCGTGTTTTGTTTCTGTAAGAACCTGGGGCCATAGGACCAGCCAGTCGGTAACTTTTTCCAAGTACAACTTTCTTATGTACAAAGCGTCCTGTCATTACTAGACCCACTGGTGACCACCCGCTGTGTAACACCCACTGCGCCCTTATATATCCACCGTTTTCCTGCTGCAGACGGGAAAGGTGTCTAACCAAGAAGTCAGAAATGTCATGCAGCAGTGCGCACCCCCTTCTGGTGTCACGCCGAACTAGTTTGGTTCGTGCCATGCACACACCGTCGTTGTCGTCGTGTTTTCTTTCTGTAAGAACCTGGGGCCATAGGACCAGCCAGTCGGTACCTTTTTTCCAGAAGAACTTTCTTAAGTACAAAGCGTCCTATCATTACTAGAACTGTTGCCGTCGTGTTTTGTTTCTGTAAGAACCTGGGGCCATAGGACCAGCCAGTCGGTAACTTTTTCCAAGTACAACTTTCTTATGTACAAAGCGTCCTGTCATTACTAGACCCACTGGTGACCACCCACTGTGTAACACCAACTGCGCCCTTATATATCCACCGTTTTCCTGCTGCAGACGGGAAAGGTGTCTAACCAAGAAGTCAGAAATGTCATGCAGCAGTGCGCACCCCCTTCTGGTGTCACGCCGAACTACTTTGGTTCGTGCCATGCACACACCGTCGTTGTCGTCGTGTTTTCTTTCTGTAAGAACCTGGGGCCATAGGACCAGCCAGTCGGTAACTTTTTCCAAGTACAACTTTCTTATGTACAAAGCGTCCTGTCATTACTAGACCCACTGGTGACCACCCGCTGTGTAACACCCACTGCGCCCTCATATATCCACCGTTTTCCTGCTGCAGACGGGAAAGGTGTCTAACCAAGAAGTCAGAAATGTCATGCAGCAGTGCGCACCCCCTTCTGGTGTCACGCCGAACTAGTTTGGTTCGTGCCATGCACACACCTTCGTTGTCGTCGTGTTTTCTTTCTGTAAGAACCTGGGGCCATAGGACCAGCGAGTCGGTACCTTTTTTCCAGAAGAACTTTCTTAAGTACAAAGCGTCCTATCATTACTAGAACTGTTGCCGTCGTGTTTTGTTTCTGTAAGAACCTGGGGCCATAGGACCAGCCAGTCGGTAACTTTTTCCAAGTACAACTTTCTTATGTACAAAGCGTCCTGTCATTACTAGACCCACTGGTGACCACCCGCTGTGTAACACCCACTGCGCCCTTATATATCCACCGTTTTCCTGCTGCAGACGGGAAAGGTGTCTAACCAAGAAGTCAGAAATGTCATGCAGCAGTGCGCACCCCCTTCTGGTGTCACGCCGAACTAGTTTGGTTCGTGCCATGCACACACCGTCGTTGTCGTCGTGTTTTCTTTCTGTAAGAACCTGGGGCCATAGGACCAGCGAGTCGGTACCTTTTTTCCAGAAGAACTTTCTTAAGTACAAAGCGTCCTATCATTACTAGAACTGTTGCCGTCGTGTTTTGTTTCTGTAAGAACCTGGGGCCATAGGACCAGCCAGTCGGTAACTTTTTCCAAGTACAACTTTCTTATGTACAATGCGTCCTGTCATTACTAGACCCACTGGTGACAACCCGCTGTGTAACACCAACTGCGCCCTTATATATCCACCGTTTTCCTGCTGCAGACGGGAAAGGTGTCTAACCAAGAAGTCAGAAATGTCATGCAGCAGTGCGCACCCCCTTCTGGTGTCACGCCGAACTACTTTGGTTCGTGCCATGCACACACCGTCGTTGTCGTCGTGTTTTCTTTCTGTAAGAACCTGGGGCCATAGGACCAGCCAGTCGGTAACTTTTTCCAAGTACAACTTTCTTATGTACAAAGCGTCCTGTCATTACTAGACCCACTGGTGACCACCCGCTGGGTAACACCCACTGCGCCCTTATATATCCACCGTTTTCCTGCTGCAGACGGGAAAGGTGTCTAACCAAGAAGTCAGAAATGTCATGCAGCAGTGCGCACCCCCTTCTGGTGTCACGCCGAACTACTTTGGTTCGTGCCATGCACACACCGTCGTTGTCGTCGTGTTTTGTTTCTGTAAGAACCTGGGGCCATAGGACCAGCCAGTCGGTAACTTTTTCCAAGTACAACTTTCTTATGTACAAAGCGTCCTGTCATTACTAGACCCACTGGTGACCACCCGCTGCGTAACACCCACTGCGCCCTTATATATCCACCGTTTTCCTGCTGCAGACGGGAAAGGTGTCTAACCAAGAAGTCAGAAATGTCATGCAGCAGTGCGCACCCCCTTCTGGTGTCACGCCGAACTACTTTGGTTCGTGCCATGCACACACCGTCGTTGTCGTCGTGTTTTCTTTCTGTAAGAACCTGGGGCCATAGGACCAGCCAGTCGGTAACTTTTTCCAAGTACAACTTTCTTATGTACAAAGCGTCCTGTCATTACTAGACCCACTGGTGACCACCCGCTGTGTAACACCCACTGCGCCCTTATATATCCACCGTTTTCCTGCTGCAGACGGGAAAGGTGTCTAACCAAGAAGTCAGAAATGTCATGCAGCAGTGCGCACCCCCTTCTGGTGTCACGCCGAACTACTTTGGTTCGTGCCATGCACACACCGTCGTTGTCGTCGTGTTTTCTTTCTGTAAGAACCTGGGGCCATAGGACCAGCCAGTCGGTAACTTTTTCCAAGTACAACTTTCTTATGTACAAAGCGTCCTGTCATTACTAGACCCACTGGTGACCACCCGCTGTGTAACACCCACTGCGCCCTTATATATCCACCGTTTTCCTGCTGCAGACGGGAAAGGTGTCTAACCAAGAAGTCAGAAATGTCATGCAGCAGTGCGCACCCCCTTCTGGTGTCACGCCGAACTAGTTTGGTTCGTGCCATGCACACACCGTCGTTGTCGTCGTGTTTTCTTTCTGTAAGAACCTGGGGCCATAGGACCAGCGAGTCGGTACCTTTTTTCCAGAAGAACTTTCTTAAGTACAAAGCGTCCTATCATTACTAGAACTGTTGCCGTCGTGTTTTGTTTCTGTAAGAACCTGGGGCCATAGGACCAGCCAGTCGGTAACTTTTTCCAAGTACAACTTTCTAATGTACAAAGCGTCCTGTCATTACTAGACCCACTGGTGACCACCCGCTGTGTAACACCCACTGCGCCCATATATATCCACCGTTTTCCTGCTGCAGACGGGAAAGGTGTCTAACCAAGAAGTCAGAAATGTCATGCAGCAGTGCGCACCCCCTTCTGGTGTCACGCCGAACTACTTTGGTTCGTGCCATGCACACACCGTCGTTGTCGTCGTGTTTTGTTTCTGTAAGAACCTGGGGCCATAGGACCAGCCAGTCGGTAACTTTTTCCAAGTACAACTTTCTTATGTACAAAGCGTCCTGTCATTACTAGACCCACTGGTGACCACCCGCTGTGTAACACCCACTGCGCCCTTATATATCCACCGTTTTCCTGCTGCAGACGGGAAAGGTGTCTAACCAAGAAGTCAGAAATGTCATGCAGCAGTGCGCACCCCCTTCTGGTGTCACGCCGAACTAGTTTGGTTCGTGCCATGCACACACCGTCGTTGCCGTCGTGTTTTCTTTCTGTAAGAACCTGGGGCCATAGGACCAGCGAGTCGGTACCTTTTTTCCAGAAGAACTTTCTTAAGTACAAAGCGTCCTATCATTACTAGAACTGTTGCCGTCGTGTTTTGTTTCTGTAAGAACCTGGGGCCATAGGACCAGCCAGTCGGTAACTTTTTCCAAGTACAACTTTCTTATGTACAAAGCGTCCTGTCATTACTAGACCCACTGGTGACCACCCGCTGTGTAACACCCACTGCGCCCTTATATATCCACCGTTTTCCTGCTGCAGACGGGAAAGGTGTCTAACCAAGAAGTCAGAAATGTCATGCAGCAGTGCGCACCCCCTTCTGGTGTCACGCCGAACTAGTTTGGTTCGTGCCATGCACACACCGTCGTTGTCGTCGTGTTTTCTTTCTGTAAGAACCTGGGGCCATAGGACCAGCCAGTCGGTAACTTTTTCCAAGTACAACTTTCTTATGTACAAAGCGTCCTGTCATTACTAGACCCACTGGTGACCACCCGCTGTGTAACACCCACTGCGCCCTTATATATCCACCGTTTTCCTGCTGCAGACGGGAAAGGTGTCTAACCAAGAAGTCAGAAATGTCATGCAGCAGTGCGCACCCCCTTCTGGTGTCACGCCGAACTAGTTTGGTTCGTGCCATGCACACACCGTCGTTGTCGTCGTGTTTTCTTTCTGTAAGAACCTGGGGCCATAGGACCAGCGAGTCGGTACCTTTTTTCCAGAAGAACTTTCTTAAGTACAAAGCGTCCTATCATTACTAGAACTGTTGCCGTCGTGTTTTGTTTCTGTAAGAACCTGGGGCCATAGGACCAGCCAGTCGGTAACTTTTTCCAAGTACAACTTTCTTATGTACAAAGCGTCCTGTCATTACTAGACCCACTGGTGACCACCCGCTGTGTAACACCCACTGCGCCCTTATATATCCACCGTTTTCCTGCTGCAGACGGGAAAGGTGTCTAACCAAGAAGTCAGAAATGTCATGCAGCAGTGCGCACCCCCTTCTGGTGTCACGCCGAACTAGTTTGGTTCGTGCCATGCACACACCGTCGTTGTCGTCGTGTTTTCTTTCTGTAAGAACCTGGGGCCATAGGACCAGCGAGTCGGTACCTTTTTTCCAGAAGAACTTTCTTAAGTACAAAGCGTCCTATCATTACTAGAACTGTTGCCGTCGTGTTTTGTTTCTGTAAGAACCTGGGGCCATAGGACCAGCCAGTCGGTAACTTTTTCCAAGTACAACTTTCTTATGTACAAAGCGTCCTGTCATTACTAGACCCACTGGTGACCACCCGCTGTGTAACACCCACTGCGCCCTTATATATCCACCGTTTTCCTGCTGCAGACGGGAAAGGTGTCTAACCAAGAAGTCAGAAATGTCATGCAGCAGTGCGCACCCCCTTCTGGTGTCACGCCGAACTAGTTTGGTTCGTGCCATGCACACACCGTCGTTGTCGTCGTGTTTTCTTTCTGTAAGAACCTGGGGCCATAGGACCAGCCAGTCGGTAACTTTTTCCAAGTACAACTTTCTTATGTACAAAGCGTCCTGTCATTACTAGACCCACTGGTGACCACCCGCTGTGTAACACCCACTGCGCCCTTATATATCCACCGTTTTCCTGCTGCAGACGGGAAAGGTGTCTAACCAAGAAGTCAGAAATGTCATGCAGCAGTGCGCACCCCCTTCTGGTGTCACGCCGAACTAGTTTGGTTCGTGCCATGCACACACCGTCGTTGTCGTCGTGTTTTCTTTCTGTAAGAACCTGGGGCCATAGGACCAGCGAGTCGGTACCTTTTTTCCAGAAGAACTTTCTTAAGTACAAAGCGTCCTATCATTACTAGAACTGTTGCCGTCGTGTTTTGTTTCTGTAAGAACCTGGGGCCATAGGACCAGCCAGTCGGTAACTTTTTCCAAGTACAACTTTCTTATGTACAAAGCGTCCTGTCATTACTAGACCCACTGGTGACCACCCGCTGTGTAACACCCACTGCGCCCTTATATATCCACCGTTTTCCTGCTGCAGACGGGAAAGGTGTCTAACCAAGAAGTCAGAAATGTCATGCAGCAGTGCGCACCCCCTTCTGGTGTCACGCCGAACTAGTTTGGTTCGTGCCATGCACACACCGTCGTTGTCGTCGTGTTTTCTTTCTGTAAGAACCTGGGGCCATAGGACCAGCCAGTCGGTACCTTTTTTCCAGAAGAACTTTCTTAAGTACAAAGCGTCCTATCATTACTAGAACTGTTGCCGTCGTGTTTTGTTTCTGTAAGAACCTGGGGCCATAGGACCAGCCAGTCGGTAACTTTTTCCAAGTACAACTTTCTTATGTACAAAGCGTCCTGTCATTACTAGACCCACTGGTGACCACCCACTGTGTAACACCAACTGCGCCCTTATATATCCACCGTTTTCCTGCTGCAGACGGGAAAGGTGTCTAACCAAGAAGTCAGAAATGTCATGCAGCAGTGCGCACCCCCTTCTGGTGTCACGCCGAACTACTTTGGTTCGTGCCATGCACACACCGTCGTTGTCGTCGTGTTTTCTTTCTGTAAGAACCTGGGGCCATAGGACCAGCCAGTCGGTAACTTTTTCCAAGTACAACTTTCTTATGTACAAAGCGTCCTGTCATTACTAGACCCACTGGTGACCACCCGCTGTGTAACACCCACTGCGCCCTCATATATCCACCGTTTTCCTGCTGCAGACGGGAAAGGTGTCTAACCAAGAAGTCAGAAATGTCATGCAGCAGTGCGCACCCCCTTCTGGTGTCACGCCGAACTAGTTTGGTTCGTGCCATGCACACACCTTCGTTGTCGTCGTGTTTTCTTTCTGTAAGAACCTGGGGCCATAGGACCAGCGAGTCGGTACCTTTTTTCCAGAAGAACTTTCTTAAGTACAAAGCGTCCTATCATTACTAGAACTGTTGCCGTCGTGTTTTGTTTCTGTAAGAACCTGGGGCCATAGGACCAGCCAGTCGGTAACTTTTTCCAAGTACAACTTTCTTATGTACAAAGCGTCCTGTCATTACTAGACCCACTGGTGACCACCCGCTGTGTAACACCCACTGCGCCCTTATATATCCACTGTTTTCCTGCTGCAGACGGGAAAGGTGTCTAACCAAGAAGTCAGAAATGTCATGCAGCAGTGCGCACCCCCTTCTGGTGTCACGCCGAACTAGTTTGGTTCGTGCCATGCACACACCGTCGTTGTCGTCGTGTTTTCTTTCTGTAAGAACCTGGGGCCATAGGACCAGCGAGTCGGTACCTTTTTTCCAGAAGAACTTTCTTAAGTACAAAGCGTCCTATCATTACTAGAACTGTTGCCGTCGTGTTTTGTTTCTGTAAGAACCTGGGGCCATAGGACCAGCCAGTCGGTAACTTTTTCCAAGTACAACTTTCTTATGTACAAAGCGTCCTGTCATTACTAGACCCACTGGTGACCACCCGCTGTGTAACACCAACTGCGCCCTTATATATCCACCGTTTTCCTGCTGCAGACGGGAAAGGTGTCTAACCAAGAAGTCAGAAATGTCATGCAGCAGTGCGCACCCCCTTCTGGTGTCACGCCGAACTACTTTGGTTCGTGCCATGCACACACCGTCGTTGTCGTCGTGTTTTCTTTCTGTAAGAACCTGGGGCCATAGGACCAGCCAGTCGGTAACTTTTTCCAAGTACAACTTTCTTATGTACAAAGCGTCCTGTCATTACTAGACCCACTGGTGACCACCCGCTGGGTAACACCCACTGCGCCCTTATATATCCACCGTTTTCCTGCTGCAGACGGGAAAGGTGTCTAACCAAGAAGTCAGAAATGTCATGCAGCAGTGCGCACCCCCTTCTGGTGTCACGCCGAACTACTTTGGTTCGTGCCATGCACACACCGTCGTTGTCGTCGTGTTTTGTTTCTGTAAGAACCTGGGGCCATAGGACCAGCCAGTCGGTAACTTTTTCCAAGTACAACTTTCTTATGTACAAAGCGTCCTGTCATTACTAGACCCACTGGTGACCACCCGCTGCGTAACACCCACTGCGCCCTTATATATCCACCGTTTTCCTGCTGCAGACGGGAAAGGTGTCTAACCAAGAAGTCAGAAATGTCATGCAGCAGTGCGCACCCCCTTCTGGTGTCACGCCGAACTACTTTGGTTCGTGCCCTGCACACACCGTCGTTGTCGTCGTGTTTTCTTTCTGTAAGAACCTGGGGCCATAGGACCAGCCAGTCGGTAACTTTTTCCAAGTACAACTTTCTTATGTACAAAGCGTCCTGTCATTACTAGACCCACTGGTGACCACCCGCTGTGTAACACCCACTGCGCCCTTATATATCCACCGTTTTCCTGCTGCAGACGGGAAAGGTGTCTAACCAAGAAGTCAGAAATGTCATGCAGCAGTGCGCACCCCCTTCTGGTGTCACGCCGAACTACTTTGGTTCGTGCCATGCACACACCGTCGTTGTCGTCGTGTTTTCTTTCTGTAAGAACCTGGGGCCATAGGACCAGCCAGTCGGTAACTTTTTCCAAGTACAACTTTCTTATGTACAAAGCGTCCTGTCATTACTAGACCCACTGGTGACCACCCGCTGTGTAACACCCACTGCGCCCTTATATATCCACCGTTTTCCTGCTGCAGACGGGAAAGGTGTCTAACCAAGAAGTCAGAAATGTCATGCAGCAGTGCGCACCCCCTTCTGGTGTCACGCCGAACTAGTTTGGTTCGTGCCATGCACACACCGTCGTTGTCGTCGTGTTTTCTTTCTGTAAGAACCTGGGGCCATAGGACCAGCGAGTCGGTACCTTTTTTCCAGAAGAACTTTCTTAAGTACAAAGCGTCCTATCATTACTAGAACTGTTGCCGTCGTGTTTTGTTTCTGTAAGAACCTGGGGCCATAGGACCAGCCAGTCGGTAACTTTTTCCAAGTACAACTTTCTTATGTACAAAGCGTCCTGTCATTACTAGACCCACTGGTGACCACCCGCTGTGTAACACCCACTGCGCCCTTATATATCCACCGTTTTCCTGCTGCAGACGGGAAAGGTGTCTAACCAAGAAGTCAGAAATGTCATGCAGCAGTGCGCACCCCCTTCTGGTGTCACGCCGAACTACTTTGGTTCGTGCCATGCACACACCGTCGTTGTCGTCGTGTTTTCTTTCTGTAAGAACCTGGGGCCATAGGACCAGCCAGTCGGTAACTTTTTCCAAGTACAACTTTCTTATGTACAAAGCGTCCTGTCATTACTAGACCCACTGGTGACCACCCGCTGTGTAACACCCACTGCGCCCTTATATATCCACCGTTTTCCTGCTGCAGACGGGAAAGGTGTCTAACCAAGAAGTCAGAAATGTCATGCAGCAGTGCGCACCCCCTTCTGGTGTCACGCCGAACTACTTTGGTTCGTGCCATGCACACACCGTCGTTGTCGTCGTGTTTTCTTTCTGTAAGAACCTGGGGCCATAGGACCAGCCAGTCGGTAACTTTTTCCAAGTACAACTTTCTTATGTACAAAGCGTCCTGTCATTACTAGACCCACTGGTGACCACCCGCTGTGTAACACCCACTGCGCCCTTATATATCCACCGTTTTCCTGCTGCAGACGGGAAAGGTGTCTAACCAAGAAGTCAGAAATGTCATGCAGCAGTGCGCACCCCCTTCTGGTGTCACGCCGAACTACTTTGGTTCGTGCCATGCACACACCGTCGTTGTCGTCGTGTTTTCTTTCTGTAAGAACCTGGGGCCATAGGACCAGCCAGTCGGTAACTTTTTCCAAGTACAACTTTCTTATGTACAAAGCGTCCTGTCATTACTAGACCCACTGGTGACCACCCGCTGTGTAACACCCACTGCGCCCTTATATATCCACCGTTTTCCTGCTGCAGACGGGAAAGGTGTCTAACCAAGAAGTCAGAAATGTCATGCAGCAGTGCGCACCCCCTTCTGGTGTCACGCCGAACTACTTTGGTTCGTGCCATGCACACACCGTCGTTGTCGTCGTGTTTTCTTTCTGTAAGAACCTGGGGCCATAGGACCAGCCAGTCGGTAACTTTTTCCAAGTACAACTTTCTTATGTACAAAGCGTCCTGTCATTACTAGACCCACTGGTGACCACCCGCTGTGTAACACCCACTGCGCCCTTATATATCCACCGTTTTCCTGCTGCAGACGGGAAAGGTGTCTAACCAAGAAGTCAGAAATGTCATGCAGCAGTGCGCACCCCCTTCTGGTGTCACGCCGAACTACTTTGGTTCGTGCCATGCACACACCGTCGTTGTCGTCGTGTTTTCTTTCTGTAAGAACCTGGGGCCATAGGACCAGCCAGTCGGTAACTTTTTCCAAGTACAACTTTCTTATGTACAAAGCGTCCTGTCATTACTAGACCCACTGGTGACCACCCGCTGGGTAACACCCACTGCGCCCTTATATATCCACCGTTTTCCTGCTGCAGACGGGAAAGGTGTCTAACCAAGAAGTCAGAAATGTCATGCAGCAGTGCGCACCCCCTTCTGGTGTCACGCCGAACTACTTTGGTTCGTGCCATGCACACACCGTCGTTGTCGTCGTGTTTTGTTTCTGTAAGAACCTGGGGCCATAGGACCAGCCAGTCGGTAACTTTTTCCAAGTACAACTTTCTTATGTACAAAGCGTCCTGTCATTACTAGACCCACTGGTGACCACCCGCTGTGTAACACCCACTGCGCCCTTATATATCCACCGTTTTCCTGCTGCAGACGGGAAAGGTGTCTAACCAAGAAGTCAGAAATGTCATGCAGCAGTGCGCACCCCCTTCTGGTGTCACGCCGAACTACTTTGGTTCGTGCCATGCACACACCGTCGTTGTCGTCGTGTTTTCTTTCTGTAAGAACCTGGGGCCATAGGACCAGCCAGTCGGTAACTTTTTCCAAGTACAACTTTCTTATGTACAAAGCGTCCTGTCATTACTAGACCCACTGGTGACCACCCGCTGTGTAACACCCACTGCGCCCTTATATATCCACCGTTTTCCTGCTGCAGACGGGAAAGGTGTCTAACCAAGAAGTCAGAAATGTCATGCAGCAGTGCGCACCCCCTTCTGGTGTCACGCCGAACTACTTTGGTTCGTGCCATGCACACACCGTCGTTGTCGTCGTGTTTTCTTTCTGTAAGAACCTGGGGCCATAGGACCAGCCAGTCGGTAACTTTTTCCAAGTACAACTTTCTTATGTACAAAGCGTCCTGTCATTACTAGACCCACTGGTGACCACCCGCTGTGTAACACCCACTGCGCCCTTATATATCCACCGTTTTCCTGCTGCAGACGGGAAAGGTGTCTAACCAAGAAGTCAGAAATGTCATGCAGCAGTGCGCACCCCCTTCTGGTGTCACGCCGAACTACTTTGGTTCGTGCCATGCACACACCGTCGTTGTCGTCGTGTTTTCTTTCTGTAAGAACCTGGGGCCATAGGACCAGCCAGTCGGTACCTTTTTTCCAGAAGAACTTTCTTAAGTACAAAGCGTCCTATCATTACTAGAACTGTTGCCGTCGTGTTTTGTTTCTGTAAGAACCTGGGGCCATAGGACCAGCCAGTCGGTAACTTTTTCCAAGTACAACTTTCTTATGTACAAAGCGTCCTGTCATTACTAGACCCACTGGTGACCACCCGCTGTGTAACACCAACTGCGCCCTTATATATCCACCGTTTTCCTGCTGCAGACGGGAAAGGTGTCTAACCAAGAAGTCAGAAATGTCATGCAGCAGTGCGCACCCCCTTCTGGTGTCACGCCGAACTACTTTGGTTCGTGCCATGCACACACCGTCGTTGTCGTCGTGTTTTCTTTCTGTAAGAACCTGGGGCCATAGGACCAGCCAGTCGGTAACTTTTTCCAAGTACAACTTTCTTATGTACAAAGCGTCCTGTCATTACTAGACCCACTGGTGACCACCCGCTGTGTAACACCCACTGCGCCCTTATATATCCACCGTTTTCCTGCTGCAGACGGGAAAGGTGTCTAACCAAGAAGTCAGAAATGTCATGCAGCAGTGCGCACCCCCTTCTGGTGTCACGCCGAACTAGTTTGGTTCGTGCCATGCACACACCGTCGTTGTCGTCGTGTTTTCTTTCTGTAAGAACCTGGGGCCATAGGACCAGCGAGTCGGTACCTTTTTTCCAGAAGAACTTTCTTAAGTACAAAGCGTCCTATCATTACTAGAACTGTTGCCGTCGTGTTTTGTTTCTGTAAGAACCTGGGGCCATAGGACCAGCCAGTCGGTAACTTTTTCCAAGTACAACTTTCTTATGTACAAAGCGTCCTGTCATTACTAGACCCACTGGTGACCACCCGCTGTGTAACACCCACTGCGCCCTTATATATCCACCGTTTTCCTGCTGCAGACGGGAAAGGTGTCTAACCAAGAAGTCAGAAATGTCATGCAGCAGTGCGCACCCCCTTCTGGTGTCACGCCGAACTAGTTTGGTTCGTGCCATGCACACACCGTCGTTGTCGTCGTGTTTTCTTTCTGTAAGAACCTGGGGCCATAGGACCAGCGAGTCGGTACCTTTTTTCCAGAAGAACTTTCTTAAGTACAAAGCGTCCTATCATTACTAGAACTGTTGCCGTCGTGTTTTGTTTCTGTAAGAACCTGGGGCCATAGGACCAGCCAGTCGGTAACTTTTTCCAAGTACAACTTTCTTATGTACAAAGCGTCCTGTCATTACTAGACCCACTGGTGACCACCCGCTGTGTAACACCCACTGCGCCCTTATATATCCACCGTTTTCCTGCTGCAGACGGGAAAGGTGTCTAACCAAGAAGTCAGAAATGTCATGCAGCAGTGCGCACCCCCTTCTGGTGTCACGCCGAACTAGTTTGGTTCGTGCCATGCACACACCGTCGTTGTCGTCGTGTTTTCTTTCTGTAAGAACCTGGGGCCATAGGACCAGCCAGTCGGTAACTTTTTCCAAGTACAACTTTCTTATGTACAAAGCGTCCTGTCATTACTAGACCCACTGGTGACCACCCGCTGTGTAACACCCACTGCGCCCTTATATATCCACCGTTTTCCTGCTGCAGACGGGAAAGGTGTCTAACCAAGAAGTCAGAAATGTCATGCAGCAGTGCGCACCCCCTTCTGGTGTCACGCCGAACTAGTTTGGTTCGTGCCATGCACACACCGTCGTTGTCGTCGTGTTTTCTTTCTGTAAGAACCTGGGGCCATAGGACCAGCGAGTCGGTACCTTTTTTCCAGAAGAACTTTCTTAAGTACAAAGCGTCCTATCATTACTAGAACTGTTGCCGTCGTGTTTTGTTTCTGTAAGAACCTGGGGCCATAGGACCAGCCAGTCGGTAACTTTTTCCAAGTACAACTTTCTTATGTACAAAGCGTCCTGTCATTACTAGACCCACTGGTGACCACCCGCTGTGTAACACCCACTGCGCCCTTATATATCCACCGTTTTCCTGCTGCAGACGGGAAAGGTGTCTAACCAAGAAGTCAGAAATGTCATGCAGCAGTGCGCACCCCCTTCTGGTGTCACGCCGAACTACTTTGGTTCGTGCCATGCACACACCGTCGTTGTCGTCGTGTTTTGTTTCTGTAAGAACCTGGGGCCATAGGACCAGCCAGTCGGTAACTTTTTCCAAGTACAACTTTCTTATGTACAAAGCGTCCTGTCATTACTAGACCCACTGGTGACCACCCGCTGTGTAACACCCACTGCGCCCTTATATATCCACCGTTTTCCTGCTGCAGACGGGAAAGGTGTCTAACCAAGAAGTCAGAAATGTCATGCAGCAGTGCGCACCCCCTTCTGGTGTCACGCCGAACTACTTTGGTTCGTGCCATGCACACACCGTCGTTGTCGTCGTGTTTTCTTTCTGTAAGAACCTGGGGCCATAGGACCAGCCAGTCGGTAACTTTTTCCAAGTACAACTTTCTTATGTACAAAGCGTCCTGTCATTACTAGACCCACTGGTGACCACCCGCTGTGTAACACCCACTGCGCCCTTATATATCCACCGTTTTCCTGCTGCAGACGGGAAAGGTGTCTAACCAAGAAGTCAGAAATGTCATGCAGCAGTGCGCACCCCCTTCTGGTGTCACGCCGAACTAGTTTGGTTCGTGCCATGCACACACCGTCGTTGTCGTCGTGTTTTCTTTCTGTAAGAACCTGGGGCCATAGGACCAGCGAGTCGGTACCTTTTTTCCAGAAGAACTTTCTTAAGTACAAAGCGTCCTATCATTACTAGAACTGTTGCCGTCGTGTTTTGTTTCTGTAAGAACCTGGGGCCATAGGACCAGCCAGTCGGTAACTTTTTCCAAGTACAAC
This sequence comes from Lepidonotus clava, assembly GCA_936440205.1. Classification (NCBI taxonomy): domain Eukaryota; kingdom Metazoa; phylum Annelida; class Polychaeta; order Phyllodocida; family Polynoidae; genus Lepidonotus; species Lepidonotus clava. The sequence goes on from OW387138.1 coordinate 6,180,540, forward strand.
TTTCTTATGTACAAAGCGTCCTGTCATTACTAGACCCACTGGTGACCACCCGCTGTGTAACACCCACTGCGCCCTTATATATCCACCGTTTTCCTGCTGCAGACGGGAAAGGTGTCTAACCAAGAAGTCAGAAATGTCATGCAGCAGTGCGCACCCCCTTCTGGTGTCACGCCGAACTAGTTTGGTTCGTGCCATGCACACACCGTCGTTGTCGTCGTGTTTTCTTTCTGTAAGAACCTGGGGCCATAGGACCAGCGAGTCGGTACCTTTTTTCCAGAAGAACTTTCTTAAGTACAAAGCGTCCTATCATTACTAGAACTGTTGCCGTCGTGTTTTGTTTCTGTAAGAACCTGGGGCCATAGGACCAGCCAGTCGGTAACTTTTTCCAAGTACAACTTTCTTATGTACAAAGCGTCCTGTCATTACTAGACCCACTGGTGACCACCCGCTGTGTAACACCCACTGCGCCCTTATATATCCACCGTTTTCCTGCTGCAGACGGGAAAGGTGTCTAACCAAGAAGTCAGAAATGTCATGCAGCAGTGCGCACCCCCTTCTGGTGTCACGCCGAACTACTTTGGTTCGTGCCATGCACACACCGTCGTTGTCGTCGTGTTTTCTTTCTGTAAGAACCTGGGGCCATAGGACCAGCCAGTCGGTAACTTTTTCCAAGTACAACTTTCTTATGTACAAAGCGTCCTGTCATTACTAGACCCACTGGTGACCACCCGCTGTGTAACACCCACTGCGCCCTTATATATCCACCGTTTTCCTGCTGCAGACGGGAAAGGTGTCTAACCAAGAAGTCAGAAATGTCATGCAGCAGTGCGCACCCCCTTCTGGTGTCACGCCGAACTAGTTTGGTTCGTGCCATGCACACACCGTCGTTGTCGTCGTGTTTTCTTTCTGTAAGAACCTGGGGCCATAGGACCAGCGAGTCGGTACCTTTTTTCCAGAAGAACTTTCTTAAGTACAAAGCGTCCTATCATTACTAGAACTGTTGCCGTCGTGTTTTGTTTCTGTAAGAACCTGGGGCCATAGGACCAGCCAGTCGGTAACTTTTTCCAAGTACAACTTTCTTATGTACAAAGCGTCCTGTCATTACTAGACCCACTGGTGACCACCCGCTGTGTAACACCCACTGCGCCCTTATATATCCACCGTTTTCCTGCTGCAGACGGGAAAGGTGTCTAACCAAGAAGTCAGAAATGTCATGCAGCAGTGCGCACCCCCTTCTGGTGTCACGCCGAACTACTTTGGTTCGTGCCATGCACACACCGTCGTTGTCGTCGTGTTTTGTTTCTGTAAGAACCTGGGGCCATAGGACCAGCCAGTCGGTAACTTTTTCCAAGTACAACTTTCTTATGTACAAAGCGTCCTGTCATTACTAGACCCACTGGTGACCACCCGCTGTGTAACACCCACTGCGCCCTTATATATCCACCGTTTTCCTGCTGCAGACGGGAAAGGTGTCTAACCAAGAAGTCAGAAATGTCATGCAGCAGTGCGCACCCCCTTCTGGTGTCACGCCGAACTACTTTGGTTCGTGCCATGCACACACCGTCGTTGTCGTCGTGTTTTCTTTCTGTAAGAACCTGGGGCCATAGGACCAGCCAGTCGGTAACTTTTTCCAAGTACAACTTTCTTATGTACAAAGCGTCCTGTCATTACTAGACCCACTGGTGACCACCCGCTGTGTAACACCCACTGCGCCCTTATATATCCACCGTTTTCCTGCTGCAGACGGGAAAGGTGTCTAACCAAGAAGTCAGAAATGTCATGCAGCAGTGCGCACCCCCTTCTGGTGTCACGCCGAACTACTTTGGTTCGTGCCATGCACACACCGTCGTTGTCGTCGTGTTTTCTTTCTGTAAGAACCTGGGGCCATAGGACCAGCCAGTCGGTAACTTTTTCCAAGTACAACTTTCTTATGTACAAAGCGTCCTGTCATTACTAGACCCACTGGTGACCACCCGCTGGGTAACACCCACTGCGCCCTTATATATCCACCGTTTTCCTGCTGCAGACGGGAAAGGTGTCTAACCAAGAAGTCAGAAATGTCATGCAGCAGTGCGCACCCCCTTCTGGTGTCACGCCGAACTACTTTGGTTCGTGCCATGCACACACCGTCGTTGTCGTCGTGTTTTGTTTCTGTAAGAACCTGGGGCCATAGGACCAGCCAGTCGGTAACTTTTTCCAAGTACAACTTTCTTATGTACAAAGCGTCCTGTCATTACTAGACCCACTGGTGACCACCCGCTGTGTAACACCCACTGCGCCCTTATATATCCACCGTTTTCCTGCTGCAGACGGGAAAGGTGTCTAACCAAGAAGTCAGAAATGTCATGCAGCAGTGCGCACCCCCTTCTGGTGTCACGCCGAACTACTTTGGTTCGTGCCATGCACACACCGTCGTTGTCGTCGTGTTTTGTTTCTGTAAGAACCTGGGGCCATAGGACCAGCCAGTCGGTAACTTTTTCCAAGTACAACTTTCTTATGTACAAAGCGTCCTGTCATTACTAGACCCACTGGTGACCACCCGCTGTGTAACACCCACTGCGCCCTTATATATCCACCGTTTTCCTGCTGCAGACGGGAAAGGTGTCTAACCAAGAAGTCAGAAATGTCATGCAGCAGTGCGCACCCCCTTCTGGTGTCACGCCGAACTACTTTGGTTCGTGCCATGCACACACCGTCGTTGTCGTCGTGTTTTCTTTCTGTAAGAACCTGGGGCCATAGGACCAGCCAGTCGGTAACTTTTTCCAAGTACAACTTTCTTATGTACAAAGCGTCCTGTCATTACTAGACCCACTGGTGACCACCCGCTGTGTAACACCCACTGCGCCCTTATATATCCACCGTTTTCCTGCTGCAGACGGGAAAGGTGTCTAACCAAGAAGTCAGAAATGTCATGCAGCAGTGCGCACCCCCTTCTGGTGTCACGCCGAACTAGTTTGGTTCGTGCCATGCACACACCGTCGTTGTCGTCGTGTTTTCTTTCTGTAAGAACCTGGGGCCATAGGACCAGCCAGTCGGTACCTTTTTTCCAGAAGAACTTTCTTAAGTACAAAGCGTCCTATCATTACTAGAACTGTTGCCGTCGTGTTTTGTTTCTGTAAGAACCTGGGGCCATAGGACCAGCCAGTCGGTAACTTTTTCCAAGTACAACTTTCTTATGTACAAAGCGTCCTGTCATTACTAGACCCACTGGTGACCACCCGCTGTGTAACACCAACTGCGCCCTTATATATCCACCGTTTTCCTGCTGCAGACGGGAAAGGTGTCTAACCAAGAAGTCAGAAATGTCATGCAGCAGTGCGCACCCCCTTCTGGTGTCACGCCGAACTAGTTTGGTTCGTGCCATGCACACACCGTCGTTGTCGTCGTGTTTTCTTTCTGTAAGAACCTGGGGCCATAGGACCAGCCAGTCGGTAACTTTTTCCAAGTACAACTTTCTTATGTACAAAGCGTCCTGTCATTACTAGACCCACTGGTGACCACCCGCTGTGTAACACCCACTGCGCCCTTATATATCCACCGTTTTCCTGCTGCAGACGGGAAAGGTGTCTAACCAAGAAGTCAGAAATGTCATGCAGCAGTGCGCACCCCCTTCTGGTGTCACGCCGAACTAGTTTGGTTCGTGCCATGCACACACCGTCGTTGTCGTCGTGTTTTCTTTCTGTAAGAACCTGGGGCCATAGGACCAGCGAGTCGGTACCTTTTTTCCAGAAGAACTTTCTTAAGTACAAAGCGTCCTATCATTACTAGAACTGTTGCCGTCGTGTTTTGTTTCTGTAAGAACCTGGGGCCATAGGACCAGCCAGTCGGTAACTTTTTCCAAGTACAACTTTCTTATGTACAAAGCGTCCTGTCATTACTAGACCCACTGGTGACCACCCGCTGTGTAACACCAACTGCGCCCTTATATATCCACCGTTTTCCTGCTGCAGACGGGAAAGGTGTCTAACCAAGAAGTCAGAAATGTCATGCAGCAGTGCGCACCCCCTTCTGGTGTCACGCCGAACTAGTTTGGTTCGTGCCATGCACACACCGTCGTTGTCGTCGTGTTTTCTTTCTGTAAGAACCTGGGGCCATAGGACCAGCCAGTCGGTAACTTTTTCCAAGTACAACTTTCTTATGTACAAAGCGTCCTGTCATTACTAGACCCACTGGTGACCACCCGCTGTGTAACACCCACTGCGCCCTTATATATCCACCGTTTTCCTGCTGCAGACGGGAAAGGTGTCTAACCAAGAAGTCAGAAATGTCATGCAGCAGTGCGCACCCCCTTCTGGTGTCACGCCGAACTAGTTTGGTTCGTGCCATGCACACACCGTCGTTGTCGTCGTGTTTTCTTTCTGTAAGAACCTGGGGCCATAGGACCAGCGAGTCGGTACCTTTTTTCCAGAAGAACTTTCTTAAGTACAAAGCGTCCTATCATTACTAGAACTGTTGCCGTCGTGTTTTGTTTCTGTAAGAACCTGGGGCCATAGGACCAGCCAGTCGGTAACTTTTTCCAAGTACAACTTTCTTATGTACAAAGCGTCCTGTCATTACTAGACCCACTGGTGACCACCCGCTGTGTAACACCAGCTGCGCCCTTATATATCCACCGTTTTCCTGCTGCAGACGGGAAAGGTGTCTAACCAAGAAGTCAGAAATGTCATGCAGCAGTGCGCACCCCCTTCTGGTGTCACGCCGAACTAGTTTGGTTCGTGCCATGCACACACCGTCGTTGTCGTCGTGTTTTCTTTCTGTAAGAACCTGGGGCCATAGGACCAGCCAGTCGGTAACTTTTTCCAAGTACAACTTTCTTATGTACAAAGCGTCCTGTCATTACTAGACCCACTGGTGACCACCCGCTGTGTAACACCCACTGCGCCCTTATATATCCACCGTTTTCCTGCTGCAGACGGGAAAGGTGTCTAACCAAGAAGTCAGAAATGTCATGCAGCAGTGCGCACCCCCTTCTGGTGTCACGCCGAACTAGTTTGGTTCGTGCCATGCACACACCGTCGTTGTCGTCGTGTTTTCTTTCTGTAAGAACCTGGGGCCATAGGACCAGCGAGTCGGTACCTTTTTTCCAGAAGAACTTTCTTAAGTACAAAGCGTCCTATCATTACTAGAACTGTTGCCGTCGTGTTTTGTTTCTGTAAGAACCTGGGGCCATAGGACCAGCCAGTCGGTAACTTTTTCCAAGTACAACTTTCTTATGTACAAAGCGTCCTGTCATTACTAGACCCACTGGTGACCACCCGCTGTGTAACACCCACTGCGCCCTTATATATCCACCGTTTTCCTGCTGCAGACGGGAAAGGTGTCTAACCAAGAAGTCAGAAATGTCATGCAGCAGTGCGCACCCCCTTCTGGTGTCACGCCGAACTACTTTGGTTCGTGCCATGCACACACCGTCGTTGTCGTCGTGTTTTCTTTCTGTAAGAACCTGGGGCCATAGGACCAGCCAGTCGGTAACTTTTTCCAAGTACAACTTTCTTATGTACAAAGCGTCCTGTCATTACTAGACCCACTGGTGACCACCCGCTGTGTAACACCCACTGCGCCCTTATATATCCACCGTTTTCCTGCTGCAGACGGGAAAGGTGTCTAACCAAGAAGTCAGAAATGTCATGCAGCAGTGCGCACCCCCTTCTGGTGTCACGCCGAACTACTTTGGTTCGTGCCATGCACACACCGTCGTTGTCGTCGTGTTTTCTTTCTGTAAGAACCTGGGGCCATAGGACCAGCCAGTCGGTAACTTTTTCCAAGTACAACTTTCTTATGTACAAAGCGTCCTGTCATTACTAGACCCACTGGTGACCACCCGCTGTGTAACACCCACTGCGCCCTTATATATCCACCGTTTTCCTGCTGCAGACGGGAAAGGTGTCTAACCAAGAAGTCAGAAATGTCATGCAGCAGTGCGCACCCCCTTCTGGTGTCACGCCGAACTACTTTGGTTCGTGCCATGCACACACCGTCGTTGTCGTCGTGTTTTCTTTCTGTAAGAACCTGGGGCCATAGGACCAGCCAGTCGGTAACTTTTTCCAAGTACAACTTTCTTATGTACAAAGCGTCCTGTCATTACTAGACCCACTGGTGACCACCCGCTGTGTAACACCCACTGCGCCCTTATATATCCACCGTTTTCCTGCTGCAGACGGGAAAGGTGTCTAACCAAGAAGTCAGAAATGTCATGCAGCAGTGCGCACCCCCTTCTGGTGTCACGCCGAACTACTTTGGTTCGTGCCATGCACACACCGTCGTTGTCGTCGTGTTTTCTTTCTGTAAGAACCTGGGGCCATAGGACCAGCCAGTCGGTAACTTTTTCCAAGTACAACTTTCTTATGTACAAAGCGTCCTGTCATTACTAGACCCACTGGTGACCACCCGCTGTGTAACACCCACTGCGCCCTTATATATCCACCGTTTTCCTACTGCAGACGGGAAAGGTGTCTAACCAAGAAGTCAGAAATGTCATGCAGCAGTGCGCACCCCCTTCTGGTGTCACGCCGAACTACTTTGGTTCGTGCCATGCACACACCGTCGTTGTCGTCGTGTTTTCTTTCTGTAAGAACCTGGGGCCATAGGACCAGCCAGTCGGTAACTTTTTCCAAGTACAACTTTCTTATGTACAAAGCGTCCTGTCATTACTAGACCCACTGGTGACCACCCGCTGTGTAACACCCACTGCGCCCTTATATATCCACCGTTTTCCTGCTGCAGACGGGAAAGGTGTCTAACCAAGAAGTCAGAAATGTCATGCAGCAGTGCGCACCCCCTTCTGGTGTCACGCCGAACTAGTTTGGTTCGTGCCATGCACACACCGTCGTTGTCGTCGTGTTTTCTTTCTGTAAGAACCTGGGGCCATAGGACCAGCCAGTCGGTAACTTTTTCCAAGTACAACTTTCTTATGTACAAAGCGTCCTGTCATTACTAGACCCACTGGTGACCACCCGCTGTGTAACACCCACTGCGCCCTTATATATCCACCGTTTTCCTGCTGCAGACGGGAAAGGTGTCTAACCAAGAAGTCAGAAATGTCATGCAGCAGTGCGCACCCCCTTCTGGTGTCACGCCGAACTAGTTTGGTTCGTGCCATGCACACACCGTCGTTGTCGTCGTGTTTTCTTTCTGTAAGAACCTGGGGCCATAGGACCAGCGAGTCGGTACCTTTTTTCCAGAAGAACTTTCTTAAGTACAAAGCGTCCTATCATTACTAGAACTGTTGCCGTCGTGTTTTGTTTCTGTAAGAACCTGGGGCCATAGGACCAGCCAGTCGGTAACTTTTTCCAAGTACAACTTTCTAATGTACAAAGCGTCCTGTCATTACTAGACCCACTGGTGACCACCCGCTGTGTAACACCCACTGCGCCCATATATATCCACCGTTTTCCTGCTGCAGACGGGAAAGGTGTCTAACCAAGAAGTCAGAAATGTCATGCAGTAGTGCGCACCCCCTTCTGGTGTCACGCCGAACTACTTTGGTTCGTGCCATGCACACACCGTCGTTGTCGTCGTGTTTTGTTTCTGTAAGAACCTGGGGCCATAGGACCAGCCAGTCGGTAACTTTTTCCAAGTACAACTTTCTTATGTACAAAGCGTCCTGTCATTACTAGACCCACTGGTGACCACCCGCTGTGTAACACCCACTGCGCCCTTATATATCCACCGTTTTCCTGCTGCAGACGGGAAAGGTGTCTAACCAAGAAGTCAGAAATGTCATGCAGCAGTGCGCACCCCCTTCTGGTGTCACGCCGAACTAGTTTGGTTCGTGCCATGCACACACCGTCGTTGCCGTCGTGTTTTCTTTCTGTAAGAACCTGGGGCCATAGGACCAGCGAGTCGGTACCTTTTTTCCAGAAGAACTTTCTTAAGTACAAAGCGTCCTATCATTACTAGAACTGTTGCCGTCGTGTTTTGTTTCTGTAAGAACCTGGGGCCATAGGACCAGCCAGTCGGTAACTTTTTCCAAGTACAACTTTCTTATGTACAAAGCGTCCTGTCATTACTAGACCCACTGGTGACCACCCGCTGTGTAACACCCACTGCGCCCTTATATATCCACCGTTTTCCTGCTGCAGACGGGAAAGGTGTCTAACCAAGAAGTCAGAAATGTCATGCAGCAGTGCGCACCCCCTTCTGGTGTCACGCCGAACTAGTTTGGTTCGTGCCATGCACACACCGTCGTTGTCGTCGTGTTTTCTTTCTGTAAGAACCTCGGGCCATAGGACCAGCCAGTCGGTACCTTTTTTCCAGAAGAACTTTCTTAAGTACAAAGCGTCCTATCATTACTAGAACTGTTGCCGTCGTGTTTTGTTTCTGTAAGAACCTGGGGCCATAGGACCAGCCAGTCGGTAACTTTTTCCAAGTACAACTTTCTTATGTACAAAGCGTCCTGTCATTACTAGACCCACTGGTGACCACCCGCTGTGTAACACCCACTGCGCCCTTATATATCCACCGTTTTCCTGCTGCAGACGGGAAAGGTGTCTAACCAAGAAGTCAGAAATGTCATGCAGCAGTGCGCACCCCCTTCTGGTGTCACGCCGAACTACTTTGGTTCGTGCCATGCACACACCGTCGTTGTCGTCGTGTTTTCTTTCTGTAAGAACCTGGGGCCATAGGACCAGCCAGTCGGTAACTTTTTCCAAGTACAACTTTCTTATGTACAAAGCGTCCTGTCATTACTAGACCCACTGGTGACCACCCGCTGTGTAACACCCACTGCGCCCTTATATATCCACCGTTTTCCTGCTGCAGACGGGAAAGGTGTCTAACCAAGAAGTCAGAAATGTCATGCAGCAGTGCGCACCCCCTTCTGGTGTCACGCCGAACTACTTTGGTTCGTGCCATGCACACACCGTCGTTGTCGTCGTGTTTTCTTTCTGTAAGAACCTGGGGCCATAGGACCAGCCAGTCGGTAACTTTTTCCAAGTACAACTTTCTTATGTACAAAGCGTCCTGTCATTACTAGACCCACTGGTGACCACCCGCTGTGTAACACCCACTGCGCCCTTATATATCCACCGTTTTCCTGCTGCAGACGGGAAAGGTGTCTAACCAAGAAGTCAGAAATGTCATGCAGCAGTGCGCACCCCCTTCTGGTGTCACGCCGAACTAGTTTGGTTCGTGCCATGCACACACCGTCGTTGTCGTCGTGTTTTCTTTCTGTAAGAACCTGGGGCCATAGGACCAGCGAGTCGGTACCTTTTTTCCAGAAGAACTTTCTTAAGTACAAAGCGTCCTATCATTACTAGAACTGTTGCCGTCGTGTTTTGTTTCTGTAAGAACCTGGGGCCATAGGACCAGCCAGTCGGTAACTTTTTCCAAGTACAACTTTCTTATGTACAAAGCGTCCTGTCATTACTAGACCCACTGGTGACCACCCGCTGTGTAACACCCACTGCGCCCTTATATATCCACCGTTTTCCTGCTGCAGACGGGAAAGGTGTCTAACCAAGAAGTCAGAAATGTCATGCAGCAGTGCGCACCCCCTTCTGGTGTCACGCCGAACTAGTTTGGTTCGTGCCATGCACACACCGTCGTTGTCGTCGTGTTTTCTTTCTGTAAGAACCTGGGGCCATAGGACCAGCGAGTCGGTACCTTTTTTCCAGAAGAACTTTCTTAAGTACAAAGCGTCCTATCATTACTAGAACTGTTGCCGTCGTGTTTTGTTTCTGTAAGAACCTGGGGCCATAGGACCAGCCAGTCGGTAACTTTTTCCAAGTACAACTTTCTTATGTACAAAGCGTCCTGTCATTACTAGACCCACTGGTGACCACCCGCTGTGTAACACCCACTGCGCCCTTATATATCCACCGTTTTCCTGCTGCAGACGGGAAAGGTGTCTAACCAAGAAGTCAGAAATGTCATGCAGCAGTGCGCACCCCCTTCTGGTGTCACGCCGAACTACTTTGGTTCGTGCCATGCACACACCGTCGTTGTCGTCGTGTTTTCTTTCTGTAAGAACCTGGGGCCATAGGACCAGCCAGTCGGTAACTTTTTCCAAGTACAACTTTCTTATGTACAAAGCGTCCTGTCATTACTAGACCCACTGGTGACCACCCGCTGTGTAACACCCACTGCGCCCTTATATATCCACCGTTTTCCTGCTGCAGACGGGAAAGGTGTCTAACCAAGAAGTCAGAAATGTCATGCAGCAGTGCGCACCCCCTTCTGGTGTCACGCCGAACTACTTTGGTTCGTGCCATGCACACACCGTCGTTGTCGTCGTGTTTTCTTTCTGTAAGAACCTGGGGCCATAGGACCAGCCAGTCGGTAACTTTTTCCAAGTACAACTTTCTTATGTACAAAGCGTCCTGTCATTACTAGACCCACTGGTGACCACCCGCTGTGTAACACCCACTGCGCCCTTATATATCCACCGTTTTCCTGCTGCAGACGGGAAAGGTGTCTAACCAAGAAGTCAGAAATGTCATGCAGCAGTGCGCACCCCCTTCTGGTGTCACGCCGAACTACTTTGGTTCGTGCCATGCACACACCGTCGTTGTCGTCGTGTTTTCTTTCTGTAAGAACCTGGGGCCATAGGACCAGCCAGTCGGTAACTTTTTCCAAGTACAACTTTCTTATGTACAAAGCGTCCTGTCATTACTAGACCCACTGGTGACCACCCGCTGTGTAACACCCACTGCGCCCTTATATATCCACCGTTTTCCTGCTGCAGACGGGAAAGGTGTCTAACCAAGAAGTCAGAAATGTCATGCAGCAGTGCGCACCCCCTTCTGGTGTCACGCCGAACTAGTTTGGTTCGTGCCATGCACACACCGTCGTTGTCGTCGTGTTTTCTTTCTGTAAGAACCTGGGGCCATAGGACCAGCGAGTCGGTACCTTTTTTCCAGAAGAACTTTCTTAAGTACAAAGCGTCCTATCATTACTAGAACTGTTGCCGTCGTGTTTTGTTTCTGTAAGAACCTGGGGCCATAGGACCAGCCAGTCGGTAACTTTTTCCAAGTACAACTTTCTTATGTACAAAGCGTCCTGTCATTACTAGACCCACTGGTGACCACCCGCTGTGTAACACCCACTGCGCCCTTATATATCCACCGTTTTCCTGCTGCAGACGGGAAAGGTGTCTAACCAAGAAGTCAGAAATGTCATGCAGCAGTGCGCACCCCCTTCTGGTGTCACGCCGAACTAGTTTGGTTCGTGCCATGCACACACCGTCGTTGTCGTCGTGTTTTCTTTCTGTAAGAACCTCGGGCTATAGGACCAGCCAGTCGGTACCTTTTTTCCAGAAGAACTTTCTTAAGTACAAAGCGTCCTATCATTACTAGAACTGTTGCCGTCGTGTTTTGTTTCTGTAAGAACCTGGGGCCATAGGACCAGCCAGTCGGTAACTTTTTCCAAGTACAACTTTCTTATGTACAAAGCGTCCTGTCATTACTAGACCCACTGGTGACCACCCGCTGTGTAACACCCACTGCGCCCTTATATATCCACCGTTTTCCTGCTGCAGACGGGAAAGGTGTCTAACCAAGAAGTCAGAAATGTCATGCAGCAGTGCGCACCCCCTTCTGGTGTCACGCCGAACTACTTTGGTTCGTGCCATGCACACACCGTCGTTGTCGTCGTGTTTTCTTTCTGTAAGAACCTGGGGCCATAGGACCAGCCAGTCGGTAACTTTTTCCAAGTACAACTTTCTTATGTACAAAGCGTCCTGTCATTACTAGACCCACTGGTGACCACCCGCTGTGTAACACCCACTGCGCCCTTATATATCCACCGTTTTCCTGCTGCAGACGGGAAAGGTGTCTAACCAAGAAGTCAGAAATGTCATGCAGCAGTGCGCACCCCCTTCTGGTGTCACGCCGAACTACTTTGGTTCGTGCCATGCACACACCGTCGTTGTCGTCGTGTTTTCTTTCTGTAAGAACCTGGGGCCATAGGACCAGCCAGTCGGTAACTTTTTCCAAGTACAACTTTCTTATGTACAAAGCGTCCTGTCATTACTAGACCCACTGGTGACCACCCGCTGTGTAACACCCACTGCGCCCTTATATATCCACCGTTTTCCTGCTGCAGACGGGAAAGGTGTCTAACCAAGAAGTCAGAAATGTCATGCAGCAGTGCGCACCCCCTTCTGGTGTCACGCCGAACTAGTTTGGTTCGTGCCATGCACACACCGTCGTTGTCGTCGTGTTTTCTTTCTGTAAGAACCTGGGGCCATAGGACCAGCCAGTCGGTAACTTTTTCCAAGTACAACTTTCTTATGTACAAAGCGTCCTGTCATTACTAGACCCACTGGTGACCACCCGCTGTGTAACACCCACTGCGCCCTTATATATCCACCGTTTTCCTGCTGCAGACGGGAAAGGTGTCTAACCAAGAAGTCAGAAATGTCATGCAGCAGTGCGCACCCCCTTCTGGTGTCACGCCGAACTACTTTGGTTCGTGCCATGCACACACCGTCGTTGTCGTCGTGTTTTCTTTCTGTAAGAACCTGGGGCCATAGGACCAGCCAGTCGGTAACTTTTTCCAAGTACAACTTTCTTATGTACAAAGCGTCCTGTCATTACTAGACCCACTGGTGACCACCCGCTGTGTAACACCCACTGCGCCCTTATATATCCACCGTTTTCCTGCTGCAGACGGGAAAGGTGTCTAACCAAGAAGTCAGAAATGTCATGCAGCAGTGCGCACCCCCTTCTGGTGTCACGCCGAACTACTTTGGTTCGTGCCATGCACACACCGTCGTTGTCGTCGTGTTTTCTTTCTGTAAGAACCTGGGGCCATAGGACCAACCAGTCGGTAACTTTTTCCAAGTACAACTTTCTTATGTACAAAGCGTCCTGTCATTACTAGACCCACTGGTGACCACCCGCTGTGTAACACCCACTGCGCCCTTATATATCCACCGTTTTCCTGCTGCAGACGGGAAAGGTGTCTAACCAAGAAGTCAGAAATGTCATGCAGCAGTGCGCACCCCCTTCTGGTGTCACGCCGAACTACTTTGGTTCGTGCCATGCACACACCGTCGTTGTCGTCGTGTTTTCTTTCTGTAAGAACCTGGGGCCATAGGACCAGCCAGTCGGTAACTTTTTCCAAGTACAACTTTCTTATGTACAAAGCGTCCTGTCATTACTAGACCCACTGGTGACCACCCGCTGTGTAACACCCACTGCGCCCTTATATATCCACCGTTTTCCTGCTGCAGACGGGAAAGGTGTCTAACCAAGAAGTCAGAAATGTCATGCAGCAGTGCGCACCCCCTTCTGGTGTCACGCCGAACTACTTTGGTTCGTGCCATGCACACACCGTCGTTGTCGTCGTGTTTTCTTTCTGTAAGAACCTGGGGCCATAGGACCAGCGAGTCGGTACCTTTTTTCCAGAAGAACTTTCTTAAGTACAAAGCGTCCTATCATTACTAGAACTGTTGCCGTCGTGTTTTGTTTCTGTAAGAACCTGGGGCCATAGGACCAGCCAGTCGGTAACTTTTTCCAAGTACAACTTTCTTATGTACAAAGCGTCCTGTCATTACTAGACCCACTGGTGACCACCCGCTGTGTAACACCCACTGCGCCCTTATATATCCACCGTTTTCCTGCTGCAGACGGGAAAGGTGTCTAACCAAGAAGTCAGAAATGTCATGCAGCAGTGCGCACCCCCTTCTGGTGTCACGCCGAACTAGTTTGGTTCGTGCCATGCACACACCGTCGTTGTCGTCGTGTTTTCTTTCTGTAAGAACCTGGGGCCATAGGACCAGCGAGTCGGTACCTTTTTTCCAGAAGAACTTTCTTAAGTACAAAGCGTCCTATCATTACTAGAACTGTTGCCGTCGTGTTTTGTTTCTGTAAGAACCTGGGGCCATAGGACCAGCCAGTCGGTAACTTTTTCCAAGTACAACTTTCTTATGTACAAAGCGTCCTGTCATTACTAGACCCACTGGTGACCACCCGCTGTGTAACACCCACTGCGCCCTTATATATCCACCGTTTTCCTGCTGCAGACGGGAAAGGTGTCTAACCAAGAAGTCAGAAATGTCATGCAGCAGTGCGCACCCCCTTCTGGTGTCACGCCGAACTACTTTGGTTCGTGCCATGCACACACCGTCGTTGTCGTCGTGTTTTCTTTCTGTAAGAACCTGGGGCCATAGGACCAGCCAGTCGGTAACTTTTTCCAAGTACAACTTTCTTATGTACAAAGCGTCCTGTCATTACTAGACCCACTGGTGACCACCCGCTGTGTAACACCCACTGCGCCCTTATATATCCACCGTTTTCCTGCTGCAGACGGGAAAGGTGTCTAACCAAGAAGTCAGAAATGTCATGCAGCAGTGCGCACCCCCTTCTGGTGTCACGCCGAACTACTTTGGTTCGTGCCATGCACACACCGTCGTTGTCGTCGTGTTTTCTTTCTGTAAGAACCTGGGGCCATAGGACCAGCCAGTCGGTAACTTTTTCCAAGTACAACTTTCTTATGTACAAAGCGTCCTTTCATTACTAGACCCACTGGTGACCACCCGCTGTGTAACACCCACTGCGCCCTTATATATCCACCGTTTTCCTGCTGCAGACGGGAAAGGTGTCTAACCAAGAAGTCAGAAATGTCATGCAGCAGTGCGCACCCCCTTCTGGTGTCACGCCGAACTACTTTGGTTCGTGCCATGCACACACCGTCGTTGTCGTCGTGTTTTCTTTCTGTAAGAACCTGGGGCCATAGGACCAGCCAGTCGGTAACTTTTTCCAAGTACAACTTTCTTATGTACAAAGCGTCCTGTCATTACTAGACCCACTGGTGACCACCCGCTGTGTAACACCCACTGCGCCCTTATATATCCACCGTTTTCCTGCTGCAGACGGGAAAGGTGTCTAACCAAGAAGTCAGAAATGTCATGCAGCAGTGCGCACCCCCTTCTGGTGTCACGCCGAACTACTTTGGTTCGTGCCATGCACACACCGTCGTTGTCGTCGTGTTTTCTTTCTGTAAGAACCTGGGGCCATAGGACCAACCAGTCGGTAACTTTTTCCAAGTACAACTTTCTTATGTACAAAGCGTCCTGTCATTACTAGACCCACTGGTGACCACCCGCTGTGTAACACCCACTGCGCCCTTATATATCCACCGTTTTCCTGCTGCAGACGGGAAAGGTGTCTAACCAAGAAGTCAGAAATGTCATGCAGCAGTGCGCACCCCCTTCTGGTGTCACGCCGAACTACTTTGGTTCGTGCCATGCACACACCGTCGTTGTCGTCGTGTTTTCTTTCTGTAAGAACCTGGGGCCATAGGACCAGCCAGTCGGTAACTTTTTCCAAGTACAACTTTCTTATGTACAAAGCGTCCTGTCATTACTAGACCCACTGGTGACCACCCGCTGTGTAACACCCACTGCGCCCTTATATATCCACCGTTTTCCTGCTGCAGACGGGAAAGGTGTCTAACCAAGAAGTCAGAAATGTCATGCAGCAGTGCGCACCCCCTTCTGGTGTCACGCCGAACTACTTTGGTTCGTGCCATGCACACACCGTCGTTGTCGTCGTGTTTTCTTTCTGTAAGAACCTGGGGCCATAGGACCAGCGAGTCGGTACCTTTTTTCCAGAAGAACTTTCTTAAGTACAAAGCGTCCTATCATTACTAGAACTGTTGCCGTCGTGTTTTGTTTCTGTAAGAACCTGGGGCCATAGGACCAGCCAGTCGGTAACTTTTTCCAAGTACAACTTTCTTATGTACAAAGCGTCCTGTCATTACTAGACCCACTGGTGACCACCCGCTGTGTAACACCCACTGCGCCCTTATATATCCACCGTTTTCCTGCTGCAGACGGGAAAGGTGTCTAACCAAGAAGTCAGAAATGTCATGCAGCAGTGCGCACCCCCTTCTGGTGTCACGCCGAACTAGTTTGGTTCGTGCCATGCACACACCGTCGTTGTCGTCGTGTTTTCTTTCTGTAAGAACCTGGGGCCATAGGACCAGCGAGTCGGTACCTTTTTTCCAGAAGAACTTTCTTAAGTACAAAGCGTCCTATCATTACTAGAACTGTTGCCGTCGTGTTTTGTTTCTGTAAGAACCTGGGGCCATAGGACCAGCCAGTCGGTAACTTTTTCCAAGTACAACTTTCTTATGTACAAAGCGTCCTGTCATTACTAGACCCACTGGTGACCACCCGCTGTGTAACACCCACTGCGCCCTTATATATCCACCGTTTTCCTGCTGCAGACGGGAAAGGTGTCTAACCAAGAAGTCAGAAATGTCATGCAGCAGTGCGCACCCCCTTCTGGTGTCACGCCGAACTACTTTGGTTCGTGCCATGCACACACCGTCGTTGTCGTCGTGTTTTCTTTCTGTAAGAACCTGGGGCCATAGGACCAGCCAGTCGGTAACTTTTTCCAAGTACAACTTTCTTATGTACAAAGCGTCCTGTCATTACTAGACCCACTGGTGACCACCCGCTGTGTAACACCCACTGCGCCCTTATATATCCACCGTTTTCCTGCTGCAGACGGGAAAGGTGTCTAACCAAGAAGTCAGAAATGTCATGCAGCAGTGCGCACCCCCTTCTGGTGTCACGCCGAACTACTTTGGTTCGTGCCATGCACACACCGTCGTTGTCGTCGTGTTTTCTTTCTGTAAGAACCTGGGGCCATAGGACCAGCCAGTCGGTAACTTTTTCCAAGTACAACTTTCTTATGTACAAAGCGTCCTGTCATTACTAGACCCACTGGTGACCACCCGCTGTGTAACACCCACTGCGCCCTTATATATCCACCGTTTTCCTGCTGCAGACGGGAAAGGTGTCTAACCAAGAAGTCAGAAATGTCATGCAGCAGTGCGCACCCCCTTCTGGTGTCACGCCGAACTACTTTGGTTCGTGCCATGCACACACCGTCGTTGTCGTCGTGTTTTCTTTCTGTAAGAACCTGGGGCCATAGGACCAGCCAGTCGGTAACTTTTTCCAAGTACAACTTTCTTATGTACAAAGCGTCCTGTCATTACTAGACCCACTGGTGACCACCCGCTGTGTAACACCCACTGCGCCCTTATATATCCACCGTTTTCCTGCTGCAGACGGGAAAGGTGTCTAACCAAGAAGTCAGAAATGTCATGCAGCAGTGCGCACCCCCTTCTGGTGTCACGCCGAACTACTTTGGTTCGTGCCATGCACACACCGTCGTTGTCGTCGTGTTTTCTTTCTGTAAGAACCTGGGGCCATAGGACCAGCCAGTCGGTAACTTTTTCCAAGTACAACTTTCTTATGTACAAAGCGTCCTGTCATTACTAGACCCACTGGTGACCACCCGCTGTGTAACACCCACTGCGCCCTTATATATCCACCGTTTTCCTGCTGCAGACGGGAAAGGTGTCTAACCAAGAAGTCAGAAATGTCATGCAGCAGTGCGCACCCCCTTCTGGTGTCACGCCGAACTAGTTTGGTTCGTGCCATGCACACACCGTCGTTGTCGTCGTGTTTTCTTTCTGTAAGAACCTGGGGCCATAGGACCAGCGAGTCGGTACCTTTTTTCCAGAAGAACTTTCTTAAGTACAAAGCGTCCTATCATTACTAGAACTGTTGCCGTCGTGTTTTGTTTCTGTAAGAACCTGGGGCCATAGGACCAGCCAGTCGGTAACTTTTTCCAAGTACAACTTTCTTATGTACAAAGCGTCCTGTCATTACTAGACCCACTGGTGACCACCCGCTGTGTAACACCCACTGCGCCCTTATATATCCACCGTTTTCCTGCTGCAGACGGGAAAGGTGTCTAACCAAGAAGTCAGAAATGTCATGCAGCAGTGCGCACCCCCTTCTGGTGTCACGCCGAACTAGTTTGGTTCGTGCCATGCACACACCGTCGTTGTCGTCGTGTTTTCTTTCTGTAAGAACCTCGGGCTATAGGACCAGCCAGTCGGTACCTTTTTTCCAGAAGAACTTTCTTAAGTACAAAGCGTCCTATCATTACTAGAACTGTTGCCGTCGTGTTTTGTTTCTGTAAGAACCTGGGGCCATAGGACCAGCCAGTCGGTAACTTTTTCCAAGTACAACTTTCTTATGTACAAAGCGTCCTGTCATTACTAGACCCACTGGTGACCACCCGCTGTGTAACACCCACTGCGCCCTTATATATCCACCGTTTTCCTGCTGCAGACGGGAAAGGTGTCTAACCAAGAAGTCAGAAATGTCATGCAGCAGTGCGCACCCCCTTCTGGTGTCACGCCGAACTACTTTGGTTCGTGCCATGCACACACCGTCGTTGTCGTCGTGTTTTCTTTCTGTAAGAACCTGGGGCCATAGGACCAGCCAGTCGGTAACTTTTTCCAAGTACAACTTTCTTATGTACAAAGCGTCCTGTCATTACTAGACCCACTGGTGACCACCCGCTGTGTAACACCCACTGCGCCCTTATATATCCACCGTTTTCCTGCTGCAGACGGGAAAGGTGTCTAACCAAGAAGTCAGAAATGTCATGCAGCAGTGCGCACCCCCTTCTGGTGTCACGCCGAACTACTTTGGTTCGTGCCATGCACACACCGTCGTTGTCGTCGTGTTTTCTTTCTGTAAGAACCTGGGGCCATAGGACCAGCCAGTCGGTAACTTTTTCCAAGTACAACTTTCTTATGTACAAAGCGTCCTGTCATTACTAGACCCACTGGTGACCACCCGCTGTGTAACACCCACTGCGCCCTTATATATCCACCGTTTTCCTGCTGCAGACGGGAAAGGTGTCTAACCAAGAAGTCAGAAATGTCATGCAGCAGTGCGCACCCCCTTCTGGTGTCACGCCGAACTAGTTTGGTTCGTGCCATGCACACACCGTCGTTGTCGTCGTGTTTTCTTTCTGTAAGAACCTGGGGCCATAGGACCAGCGAGTCGGTACCTTTTTTCCAGAAGAACTTTCTTAAGTACAAAGCGTCCTATCATTACTAGAACTGTTGCCGTCGTGTTTTGTTTCTGTAAGAACCTGGGGCCATAGGACCAGCCAGTCGGTAACTTTTTCCAAGTACAACTTTCTTATGTACAAAGCGTCCTGTCATTACTAGACCCACTGGTGACCACCCGCTGTGTAACACCCACTGCGCCCTTATATATCCACCGTTTTCCTGCTGCAGACGGGAAAGGTGTCTAACCAAGAAGTCAGAAATGTCATGCAGCAGTGCGCACCCCCTTCTGGTGTCACGCCGAACTAGTTTGGTTCGTGCCATGCACACACCGTCGTTGTCGTCGTGTTTTCTTTCTGTAAGAACCTCGGGCTAGAGGACCAGCCAGTCGGTACCTTTTTTCCAGAAGAACTTTCTTAAGTACAAAGCGTCCTATCATTACTAGAACTGTTGCCGTCGTGTTTTGTTTCTGTAAGAACCTGGGGCCATAGGACCAGCCAGTCGGTAACTTTTTCCAAGTACAACTTTCTTATGTACAAAGCGTCCTGTCATTACTAGACCCACTGGTGACCACCCGCTGTGTAACACCCACTGCGCCCTTATATATCCACCGTTTTCCTGCTGCAGACGGGAAAGGTGTCTAACCAAGAAGTCAGAAATGTCATGCAGCAGTGCGCACCCCCTTCTGGTGTCACGCCGAACTACTTTGGTTCGTGCCATGCACACACCGTCGTTGTCGTCGTGTTTTCTTTCTGTAAGAACCTGGGGCCATAGGACCAGCCAGTCGGTAACTTTTTCCAAGTACAACTTTCTTATGTACAAAGCGTCCTGTCATTACTAGACCCACTGGTGACCACCCGCTGTGTAACACCCACTGCGCCCTTATATATCCACCGTTTTCCTGCTGCAGACGGGAAAGGTGTCTAACCAAGAAGTCAGAAATGTCATGCAGCAGTGCGCACCCCCTTCTGGTGTCACGCCGAACTACTTTGGTTCGTGCCATGCACACACCGTCGTTGTCGTCGTGTTTTCTTTCTGTAAGAACCTGGGGCCATAGGACCAGCCAGTCGGTAACTTTTTCCAAGTACAACTTTCTTATGTACAAAGCGTCCTGTCATTACTAGACCCACTGGTGACCACCCGCTGTGTAACACCCACTGCGCCCTTATATATCCACCGTTTTCCTGCTGCAGACGGGAAAGGTGTCTAACCAAGAAGTCAGAAATGTCATGCAGCAGTGCGCACCCCCTTCTGGTGTCACGCCGAACTAGTTTGGTTCGTGCCATGCACACACCGTCGTTGTCGTCGTGTTTTCTTTCTGTAAGAACCTGGGGCCATAGGACCAGCGAGTCGGTACCTTTTTTCCAGAAGAACTTTCTTAAGTACAAAGCGTCCTATCATTACTAGAACTGTTGCCGTCGTGTTTTGTTTCTGTAAGAACCTGGGGCCATAGGACCAGCCAGTCGGTAACTTTTTCCAAGTACAACTTTCTTATGTACAAAGCGTCCTGTCATTACTAGACCCACTGGTGACCACCCGCTGTGTAACACCCACTGCGCCCTTATATATCCACCGTTTTCCTGCTGCAGACGGGAAAGGTGTCTAACCAAGAAGTCAGAAATGTCATGCAGCAGTGCGCACCCCCCTTCTGGTGTCACGCCGAACTACTTTGGTTCGTGCCATGCACACACCGTCGTTGTCGTCGTGTTTTCTTTCTGTAAGAACCTGGGGCCATAGGACCAGCCAGTCGGTAACTTTTTCCAAGTACAACTTTCTTATGTACAAAGCGTCCTGTCATTACTAGACCCACTGGTGACCACCCGCTGTGTAACACCCACTGCGCCCTTATATATCCACCGTTTTCCTGCTGCAGACGGGAAAGGTGTCTAACCAAGAAGTCAGAAATGTCATGCAGCAGTGCGCACCCCCTTCTGGTGTCACGCCGAACTACTTTGGTTCGTGCCATGCACACACCGTCGTTGTCGTCGTGTTTTCTTTCTGTAAGAACCTGGGGCCATAGGACCAGCCAGTCGGTAACTTTTTCCAAGTACAACTTTCTTATGTACAAAGCGTCCTGTCATTACTAGACCCACTGGTGACCACCCGCTGTGTAACACCCACTGCGCCCTTATATATCCACCGTTTTCCTGCTGCAGACGGGAAAGGTGTCTAACCAAGAAGTCAGAAATGTCATGCAGCAGTGCGCACCCCCTTCTGGTGTCACGCCGAACTACTTTGGTTCGTGCCATGCACACACCGTCGTTGTCGTCGTGTTTTGTTTCTGTAAGAACCTGGGGCCATAGGACCAGCCAGTCGGTAACTTTTTCCAAGTACAACTTTCTTATGTACAAAGCGTCCTGTCATTACTAGACCCACTGGTGACCACCCGCTGTGTAACACCCACTGCGCCCTTATATATCCACCGTTTTCCTGCTGCAGACGGGAAAGGTGTCTAACCAAGAAGTCAGAAATGTCATGCAGCAGTGCGCACCCCCTTCTGGTGTCACGCCGAACTAGTTTGGTTCGTGCCATGCACACACCGTCGTTGTCGTCGTGTTTTCTTTCTGTAAGAACCTGGGGCCATAGGACCAGCGAGTCGGTACCTTTTTTCCAGAAGAACTTTCTTAAGTACAAAGCGTCCTATCATTACTAGAACTGTTGCCGTCGTGTTTTGTTTCTGTAAGAACCTGGGGCCATAGGACCAGCCAGTCGGTAACTTTTTCCAAGTACAACTTTCTTATGTACAAAGCGTCCTGTCATTACTAGACCCACTGGTGACCACCCGCTGTGTAACACCCACTGCGCCCTTATATATCCACCGTTTTCCTGCTGCAGACGGGAAAGGTGTCTAACCAAGAAGTCAGAAATGTCATGCAGCAGTGCGCACCCCCTTCTGGTGTCACGCCGAACTAGTTTGGTTCGTGCCATGCACACACCGTCGTTGTCGTCGTGTTTTCTTTCTGTAAGAACCTCGGGCTATAGGACCAGCCAGTCGGTACCTTTTTTCCAGAAGAACTTTCTTAAGTACAAAGCGTCCTATCATTACTAGAACTGTTGCCGTCGTGTTTTGTTTCTGTAAGAACCTGGGGCCATAGGACCAGCCAGTCGGTAACTTTTTCCAAGTACAACTTTCTTATGTACAAAGCGTCCTGTCATTACTAGACCCACTGGTGACCACCCGCTGTGTAACACCCACTGCGCCCTTATATATCCACCGTTTTCCTGCTGCAGACGGGAAAGGTGTCTAACCAAGAAGTCAGAAATGTCATGCAGCAGTGCGCACCCCCTTCTGGTGTCACGCCGAACTACTTTGGTTCGTGCCATGCACACACCGTCGTTGTCGTCGTGTTTTCTTTCTGTAAGAACCTGGGGCCATAGGACCAGCCAGTCGGTAACTTTTTCCAAGTACAACTTTCTTATGTACAAAGCGTCCTGTCATTACTAGACCCACTGGTGACCACCCGCTGTGTAACACCCACTGCGCCCTTATATATCCACCGTTTTCCTGCTGCAGACGGGAAAGGTGTCTAACCAAGAAGTCAGAAATGTCATGCAGCAGTGCGCACCCCCTTCTGGTGTCACGCCGAACTACTTTGGTTCGTGCCATGCACACACCGTCGTTGTCGTCGTGTTTTCTTTCTGTAAGAACCTGGGGCCATAGGACCAACCAGTCGGTAACTTTTTCCAAGTACAACTTTCTTATGTACAAAGCGTCCTGTCATTACTAGATCCACCGTTTTCCTGCTGCAGACGGGAAAGGTGTCTAACCAAGAAGTCAGAAATGTCATGCAGCAGTGCGCACCCCCCTTCTGGTGTCACGCCGAACTACTTTGGTTCGTGCCATGCACACACCGTCGTTGTCGTCGTGTTTTCTTTCTGTAAGAACCTGGGGCCATAGGACCAGCCAGTCGGTAACTTTTTCCAAGTACAACTTTCTTATGTACAAAGCGTCCTGTCATTACTAGACCCACTGGTGACCACCCGCTGTGTAACACCCACTGCGCCCTTATATATCCACCGTTTTCCTGCTGCAGACGGGAAAGGTGTCTAACCAAGAAGTCAGAAATGTCATGCAGCAGTGCGCACCCCCCTTCTGGTGTCACGCCGAACTACTTTGGTTCGTGCCATGCACACACCGTCGTTGTCGTCGTGTTTTCTTTCTGTAAGAACCTGGGGCCATAGGACCAGCGAGTCGGTACCTTTTTTCCAGAAGAACTTTCTTAAGTACAAAGCGTCCTATCATTACTAGAACTGTTGCCGTCGTGTTTTGTTTCTGTAAGAACCTGGGGCCATAGGACCAGCCAGTCGGTAACTTTTTCCAAGTACAACTTTCTTATGTACAAAGCGTCCTGTCATTACTAGACCCACTGGTGACCACCCGCTGTGTAACACCCACTGCGCCCTTATATATCCACCGTTTTCCTGCTGCAGACGGGAAAGGTGTCTAACCAAGAAGTCAGAAATGTCATGCAGCAGTGCGCACCCCCTTCTGGTGTCACGCCGAACTAGTTTGGTTCGTGCCATGCACACACCGTCGTTGTCGTCGTGTTTTCTTTCTGTAAGAACCTGGGGCCATAGGACCAGCGAGTCGGTACCTTTTTTCCAGAAGAACTTTCTTAAGTACAAAGCGTCCTATCATTACTAGAACTGTTGCCGTCGTGTTTTGTTTCTGTAAGAACCTGGGGCCATAGGACCAGCCAGTCGGTAACTTTTTCCAAGTACAACTTTCTTATGTACAAAGCGTCCTGTCATTACTAGACCCACTGGTGACCACCCGCTGTGTAACACCCACTGCGCCCTTATATATCCACCGTTTTCCTGCTGCAGACGGGAAAGGTGTCTAACCAAGAAGTCAGAAATGTCATGCAGCAGTGCGCACCCCCTTCTGGTGTCACGCCGAACTACTTTGGTTCGTGCCATGCACACACCCGTCGTTGTCGTCGTGTTTTCTTTCTGTAAGAACCTGGGGCCATAGGACCAGCCAGTCGGTAACTTTTTCCAAGTACAACTTTCTTATGTACAAAGCGTCCTGTCATTACTAGACCCACTGGTGACCACCCGCTGTGTAACACCCACTGCGCCCTTATATATCCACCGTTTTCCTGCTGCAGACGGGAAAGGTGTCTAACCAAGAAGTCAGAAATGTCATGCAGCAGTGCGCACCCCCTTCTGGTGTCACGCCGAACTACTTTGGTTCGTGCCATGCACACACCGTCGTTGTCGTCGTGTTTTCTTTCTGTAAGAACCTGGGGCCATAGGACCAGCCAGTCGGTAACTTTTTCCAAGTACAACTTTCTTATGTACAAAGCGTCCTGTCATTACTAGACCCACTGGTGACCACCCGCTGTGTAACACCCACTGCGCCCTTATATAACCACCGTTTTCCTGCTGCAGACGGGAAAGGTGGCCTAACCAAGAAGTCAGAAATGTCATGCAGCAGTGCGCACCCCCCTTCTGGTGTCACGCCGAACTACTTTGGTTCGTGCCATGCACACACCGTCGTTGTCGTCGTGTTTTCTTTCTGTAAGAACCTGGGGCCATAGGACCAGCCAGTCGGTAACTTTTTCCAAGTACAACTTTCTTATGTACAAAGCGTCCTGTCATTACTAGACCCACTGGTGACCACCCGCTGTGTAACACCCACTGCGCCCTTATATATCCACCGTTTTCCTGCTGCAGACGGGAAAGGTGTCTAACCAAGAAGTCAGAAATGTCATGCAGCAGTGCGCACCCCCTTCTGGTGTCACGCCGAACTACTTTGGTTCGTGCCATGCACACACCGTCGTTGTCGTCGTGTTTTCTTTCTGTAAGAACCTGGGGCCATAGGACCAGCCAGTCGGTAACTTTTTCCAAGTACAACTTTCTTATGTACAAAGCGTCCTGTCATTACTAGACCCACTGGTGACCACCCGCTGTGTAACACCCTCTGCGCCCTTATATATCCACCGTTTTCCTGCTGCAGACGGGAAAGGTGTCTAACCAAGAAGTCAGAAATGTCATGCAGCAGTGCGCACCCCCTTCTGGTGTCTCGCCGAACTAGTTTGGTTCGTGCCATGCACACACCGTCGTTGTCGTCGTGTTTTCTTTCTGTAAGAACCTGGGGCCATAGGACCAGCGGAGTCGGTACCTTTTTTCCAGAAGAACTTTCTTAAGTACAAAGCGTCCTATCATTACTAGAACTGTTGCCGTCGTGTTTTGTTTCTGTAAGAACCTGGGGCATAGGACCAGCCAGTCGGTAACTTTTTCCAAGTACAACTTTCTTATGTACAAAGCGTCCTGTCATTACTAGACCCACTGGTGACCACCCGCTGTGTAACACCCACTGCGCCCTTATATATCCACCGTTTTCCTGCTGCAGACGGGAAAGGTGTCTAACCAAGAAGTCAGAAATGTCATGCAGCAGTGCGCACCCCCTTCTGGTGTCACGCCGAACTAGTTTTTGTTC